>REGO01001586.1:23042-48391 GCA_010120015.1 Rhombomys opimus | reverse complement strand
TTTTGGAGTGTAAAGGAAGTAGTCACCAGAAAATATTGAGAACACTATCTGGCCACAGTAAGTTACATCTCATACTGGGTACTCAGGCCTCAAAATACTAACTTCCCCATGTTCATAGATATTTTTCTTATAAACGGAGACACTTGAAATAACTGCTCGTTTAACTGACTTTAAAGCACATACTCTCTCCTGTAAGATCTTGGTCTCTGTGTAGTAGTCAATGGGCTTCACAGTATAAGGGAGGTCTTCAGTTCCATTTTTTATGTCAACACCCTCAAAGACGACACTGGCACTGCTGGTTAAAATGAGTTTCTGGTAGAAAAAAAACATTGAAAGGGAAACACAGGTCAGGAGTTATTGCTATTTCCAACAAAAGATGTATAAAATCTTTGTGAAGTACAGTATACTATCACTGAGCGGGCATTACAGACAGAACATATTTCATCCTTATGAAAGAAGACTTGCTGGGTGGTGCTGGTGCATGCCTTTAATCTTAGCACTCAGGAGGCAGAGGCAGGTGGATCTCTGAGTTTGAGCCAACAAGGTCTACAGAGAGTACAGTACAGCCAGTGCTACACAGAGAAACCCTGTCTCGACAAACCAAACCAGGGGGATCCAAGATGTTGGTGTTCAGAGCACAAGGTGTCTGACGAGCAGGACAGCAGAGACAGCACAGCCACCAACAGACCAAACTCTGGGCCCTAAAACACCAGCGATTATGTTTCCCAGGTGACAGGAAACCCCAAGGTGTGGGAAGCAGCCAGGCCCAATCTCAGGTCACCCAGCTAAACCCTGGAAGAGTTCCTGAGTCCAAGAGTTCCAGGGTTGTGGCAGGCACTCTGTCGCCAGCCCAGACTGAACTGTGGGCCTCGCAACAGCAGAGACTGGGTTTTCCAGTGGAGAGAAAACCCCACGGTGTAGGAAGCAATCATCACAGCCCGATCTTAGGTCACCCAGACAACCCCCGGGGAAAAGGTCCCAGGCTCTGGCAGGCGCCCAGTTGCCAGCCCAGAGACACACTCCTGTGCTCCTGACTCACCGTCCCAGAAAAACTGTGGGCCCCCAAGCACCAGAAACAGCGTTTCCCTGTCGGGAGGAACCCCACAGTGAAGGAAACATCAGGTGCGACCTCAAGGCCACCTAGCTAATACCAGGAAAATTTTCTGGGTTCCCACAGGCTCCGGACTCTAGCCTCCAGACACACACCTGTATGCTGCGCTCATCTGCCACTGATTACCACTTGGGTACTGTGGCACAGAGCTCCAACCACTCCAACCTCAGACCTACAGAAGCCTGAGATCCATAGGATCAGCCCCCAAACACAGCTCCATGGTGAAGCCTGTTTATCTAGCTAGACAGAGCAAACCTCGTGGCTCCCTGATTTTTCAAGAGGCTTGTGCCCAGCAAACACAGTGTAAGAGCAGCAGCAGCATCACACTAAATTCAGAGCAAGAAACCCATTGGCAGGGCACCTGTCTCCAGGACTAGTTCTGGTGGGAGGAGAGCCCTCCCTGAATACTAACTACCACAGTTACCACACAGGACCACACAACTGAGGAGAGCTGTGGCAATTCCTGAGAATCACCGGGCATTAGATGACAATACCCAAAAAGCTGAAGAAGCCTCCTTCAGGAACAACCATCTTCCTGGCAAGGGGATTCCCCCCCAACCCCAGGATTCCAGCAGGCACAAGAAACTAACAGCCAACACCTGAGACTGCCACATGGATAGAGGCCCACACAAAAGCACAACCATCAAAAGCCAAAGCAATTTGGCATCTCCAGATTCCAGTTATCCAGGGGAAAGTAGCAATAGATAAGTGAAATTCAAGAAGATGACCTTAAATCTATGCTTATGAAGATGAGAGTGGAGGAAACAAATAAAATGGGTTAAGAAATAGAGGAAGATAAAGTCAAAGAGATTATGGCCATTCATAAATAAATACAGGAAGATGCAGCCAAAGGTTTTGTGGCCTGTAAAGAGTAAATAATTAATTCAGGGAAAGAAATAAAAGAAATAGAGGAAAGTTCAAACAAACAGATGAAGGAATTGAAGGAAAAGCAGGAAAACAGAAAGAACAGGTGAAGAAAATCAACAAAAGAGTTCAAGATCTGAAGATAAAAATGGAAAAATTAAAGAAAACACAAAGAGAAGAAATTATGTAGAGGGAAAACGTAGGGACGAAAACAGGAACTACAGAGGTAAGCATAACCATCAGGCTACAAGAGATGGAAGAATGAACCTCAGGTGTTGAAGATAAAATGGAAGAAATCGATTTATCCGTCAAAGAAAATGTTAAAATCTAAAACATTGCTCATACAAACCATCCACGAAATCCAAGACAACATGAAAAGACAAAATCTATGAGTAATAGGAATAGAGGAAAAAGAAGATTCCCTTCTCCAAGGGCCAGAAAATATTTTCAACAAAATCATAGAAGAATAAAGTGAATAAAATGAAATTAACAAAAAATAAATAAGTAAAAGAAAAAAATCACTGAAGAAAATTTCCCCAATTTAAAGGAGAGGCCAATAAGGATACAAGAGGCCTACAGAACACCTAATAGATTAGACCAGAAAAGAAAATCCTCCTGCCACATAATAATCTAAACAATAAGTACACAGAACAAATAAAATTTTCTAAAAGCTGCAAGAGAAAAAGGCCAAGTCACATATAATGGCAAACCCATCAGACTCACACCTGACTTCTCAAGAGAGACTACAAAAGCCCGAAGGACCTGGACAGATATCATGCAGATCCTAAGAGAACACAGATGTCAGATCAGACCACTATACCCAGCAAAACTCTCAAGCATCATAGATGGAGAAAACAAGATATTTAATGAGAAAAGCATATTTAAATAGTTCCTAACCACACATCCAGCCTTACAGAAGACACTAGAAGGAAAACTAGAACCCAAGAGAGCTAACTACATCCAGGAAAACACAGCAAATAAATAATCTCACTACAACAAATCTTAAAGCAGCCAAGCACACAAACACAGTACCACAACCAATATCAAAATAAAAGGCTCTAACAACCACTGGTCATTCATCCTTCTTAACGTCAATGAACTTAGCTATCCAATAAAAAGACACAGACTAACAGAATGGATGTGTAAATAAGACCCAACAATCTATTGCATACCAGAAACACACCTAAGTCATAAAGATAGACATTACCTGAGAGTAATGGGCTGGAAGATGGTTTTCCCAGCAAATGGACCCAAAAAGCAAGCAGGAGTAGTCATTATAATATCTAATAAAATAGACTTTCAACAAAATTAATCAAAAGAGATGGGGAAGATCACTTCATACTATGAAGGGAAAAATTCCACCAAAAAGATATCACAGTTCTGAAGATCTATGCCCCAAATACAGAGCAACCATATTCGTAAAAGAAATCATTAATAAAACTTAAACCACACATAAATGTCAACACATTAATGGTAGGAGACTTCAACACCCCACTCTCGACACAGGATAGTCAACAAAACAGAAACTAAACAAAAAACAATTAACACTAACGGATGTCATGAATCAAATGGACCTAACAGATATCTAGAGAACTTTTCACCCAATCACAAAAAAAATTTACCTTCTTCTCAGCACCTCATGGAAACTTCTTCAAAATAGACCATATACTTGGTGACAAAGCAAGCCTCAACATATACAAGAAGACTGAAATAATCCCTGTGTCCTATCTGACCACCATGGACTAGAACTGGACCTCAACATCAACAGAAAGAGCAAAAAGCCTACACACACATGGAAACTCAACAACTCTCTACTCAGTAACAGCTGGGTCAGGGAAGAAATAAAGGAAGAAATGAAAGACTACCTAGAATTCAGGGAAAACGAAGGCACAACATACTTATGGGACACAATGAAAGCAGTGCTAAGTGGAAAGTTCATAGCATTAAGTGATGCATAAAGAAATTTGAGTCATCTCATATAAGCAACTGAGCGGCTCACCTGAAAGTCGTAGAGAAAAAGGAAGCAGACACACCCAAGAGGAGTAGATGCCTGGAAATAATCAAACTCAGGGCTGAAATCAATACATTAGAAACAAAGAGAACAATTCAAAGAATGAAGAAAGAGCTGGTTCTTTGAGAAAATCAAGAAAGAGAAGAGACAAACACTTAGCCAAACTAACTAAAAGGGAGTGAGACACTATCCAAATCAGCAGACTCAGAAATGAAATGGAGAACATAACAACATAACATAACACTGAGGAAATCCAAACAATCATTAGGTCTTACTTCAAAAGCCTGTACTCCACAAAATTTGAAAATCTAAATGGACAATTTTCTTGATTAATTCCATTTACCAAAGCTGAATCAAGATCAATTAAATAAAGTTCAAAGTCCTTTATCCCCTAAGGAAAGAGAAGCAGTTATCAAAAGTCTCCCATCTAAAAAAAAAAAATGGTCAGGGCCAGATGGTTTCAATGCAGAATTCTACCACCCTTCAAAGAAGAGCCAACACCAATACTCTTCAAACTATTCCACAAAATAGAAACAGAGGAAATATTACCAAACTCATTCTATGAGGCCACAATCACCTTGATAACTATATCACAGAAAGACCCAATAAAAAAAGAGAACTTCAGACCTATCTCTCCTATTAACATTGATGCAAAATACCTAATAAAATACTTGCAAACCTAATCCAAGAACACATCAAAGATACCATCCATTCTGAGCAAGTAGGCTTCATTCCAGACATGAAGGAATGGTTCAAAATACAGAAATCCATTAATGTAAACCACCATATAAACAGGCTGAAAGAAAAAAAAAAAAACAACAACACATGATCATCTACTTAGATGTTGAAAAAGCATTTGATAAAATCCAACACTTATTCAGGTTTAAAGACCTGGAGAGATCAGGGATACAAGGCACTTACCTAAACATAGTAAACGGAATATACAGCAAGCCTATAGCCAACATCAAAGTAAACAAAGAGAAACTTAAATCAATCCCACTGAAATCAGGGACAAGGCAAGGCTGCCCACTCTCTCCAAATCTCTTAAACATAGTATGTGAAGTCCTTGCTAGAGCAATAAGACAATTAAAGGAGATCAAGGTATTCAAATTAGAAATGAAGAAGTCAAATTATCAGTATTTGCAGAAGATATGATAGTATACATGCGAGACCCCAAAATTCCATCAGGGAACTCCTACAGCTGATAAACACCTTCAGCAAAGTGGTGGGATACAAAATTACTCAAAAAAAATCAGTAACCCTCCTATACATAAGAGGTAAATGATGGGCTGAGAAAGAAATGAGGGAAACAACACCCTTCACAACAGCCACAAAAAACGTAAAGTATCTAGGTGTAACTCTAACCAAGTAAGTCAAAGATTTGTATTAAAAAATAATTCAAGTCTCTGAAGAAAGATACAGAAGAAAGAACTGCAGAGATGGCTCAGAGGTTAAGAGACCTAGCTCCTCTTCCAGAGGTCCTTAGTTCAATTCCCAGCGACCGAATGGTTGAGATGAGATCTGGTGCACTCTACTATAGTGCAGGTGTACATGCAGGCAGAAAGCCGCATACATAATAAATAAATAAATCTTAAAAAATTTAGAAAAAGATATCAGAAGATGGAAAAATATCTCATGCACATGGCTCCGTAAGATGAACTTAATAAAAAGGGCAATCTTACCAAAAGCAATCTAAAGATTCAATGCAATTCCCATCAAATTACCAATACAATTCTTTACAGACCTTGAAAGAAAAATTCTCAACTTCATATGGAATAACAAGAAACCCAGAATCACTAAAACAATGCTCAACAATAAAAGTTCTTTTGGAGGTTATCTCCACCCCTGATCTCAAGCTGTACTATAGAGCAGCAGTAATGAACATGGCATGGTACTGGCATAGAAACAGACTGTTGGATCAATGGAATCGTAATTAAGACCCAGAAATAACCCACACACCTATGGACACCTGATTTTTGACGAAGATGCCAAAACCATGCTAATGGAAAAAAAGAAAGCAAAACAAAATAAAGACCCTGTTGCATATAATCATACCTACCTGTTCAGTTAGCCTAAAATATGGGAAGTAACACTTTTAAACTTTGAGATAAAATGCCATTAAAGATCTTTTTGGTTTTGGTGTTGGAGAAAATGTTCCTTAAATCACTTTCTTTGTCCTTACCTAGCAAGATATCTACCCCCTCAGAGAATGAACAAGCCTAAAACTTAATATTAGTGGAAAAAAGTTTCAGAAAGACATGACCAGTGTGATACCACTGTTATAAAGTCCTCTGACATGCAAGCAAGCAAATACCTTATACTGGAGGTGCATGGAATTGATAGCCAGTGGCTACCTAAGAAGAGGAAACAAAGTGGGTGACAACTTCAGCAGGGTAAACTGTCTTGTCAAGTGTAAAGCATAGCCGAGAACGACAGTTCAGACTGTCAACTTGATGGGGTTTGGAACCATCTAGGAGATACACCTGTGAGTACATTTCCAGAGAGGTTTGGTTCATGGAAGGAAAGGCACCCTGAATGTGTTCATGGACTGGGGTCCTGAACAGCAAGAACGGAGGAAGCCAGCTGAACACTGGCATCCATCTCTCTACTTTCTGCTTACAGAGTACTACGATTAGCCAGTGGGAATTTTAACAATGGGAATCTAGAAGAGCTCCTCTCCCACCTACTCCTGCGAAGCCAGCTGATTACTGGGAACTAGACAGATGTACCCAGGAAAATTATTAGGAGAAGAGCCCCTGCTCTCTGTGCCCCCTTTCTCACTTTCAGAGTATTTGTAGCATGCAGCTCTGTGGGCAGGTGAGCTGTTGCACCTAGAGGCTGAGGTTCCATCAAGGTCTTTCTAGGACTCAGATTTCTAACAGTGTTAAACCTGATACAAAACCAAAAATTTGTTCACCCTCTGGCCGAAGTCATAACAGGCTCCTATCAGATATAAAGTGCAAGCAAGGTTAGTAAACAATGGGATGATTTTTTTAAAGTTCAGCCGAAACTTATCTTATGGTCCAGGAATTCCACCTTTGGGTAGAAACCCAAAAAATCAAAAGCAAGGACTGAGACAGGTATTTGCATCCCTCAATCAGAGAAGCATAATTCATAACAGCCCAAAGGTGAAAGCAACACAAATGTCTATTGATGGATAAAAGAATAAATAAATTACGGTCCATCCATAAAATGGGAACATTAGCTTTGACAAATGAAGAAAATTCTGACCTGCTCCAAGGTGGACAAACTGTACAGACATTGTTAGAAGTTAAATTGGGCCCCCCCCAAAGGGTTAAAACTTTTTGGATTTCCTTCTTTTGCCTTCTTGAAGTTATTCGGGGGGCCGGCTTGGGAATTGTTGGTTGTTGGGGGTAGGGGGTTGGCGGAATGATGTAGAAGTGCCACTTACTATGTCGACAGAGATGGACAGTGGCAATGGTTGGACAAAAAGGTGACCTGAGTTAATATCAACAAACCAATACACGAAAGGGTTACAGTGGTGGAAAATGTTAAGTATGTGTTGTTCTTGGCAGAGAAAATAAGCAATGTCTAAATTTCATAGTTTTTTACAGCAGAGACCAATAGGCCTTAGCATAGCTGAACATTCAGAGGGTCTGTCTGTAGCAGTATAACCCTAACTGGCCCTCTGTGATATCAATTGGTGCCCAGCGCTTACCTGTTTTTATCTTCTCAACATGTAAGAGGCAAACCTGGATAGGCCTAGGAAGACAGTAACAGGAGCTACTCCCTCTCCCTTCCCCCTAAAAAAGCCAGCACACTCTCCTGGGATTTGTCACTGCTGCATTCTCCTTACCTGAACCCCAGCCTCTTTGCAGGTTTCAATGACATTCTTGGTGCCAATCACATTCACTCTATAAAAGAGTTCCTTGTTGTTACTGGATGGTGGGGGTGATGCACAGTGGAAAACTGTGCTCACACCTTTCAGAGCCGGGTACAGGTCCTGGAAAAGCACACAAAGACAAATTCCAGCTAAGGGAAGGTCAACAGCCTTCTCACGTTCTCTGTCATCTGTGGCCTGTTGGACTTTTGTCTTTTATAAGTATATAAGCAACACAAAATTATACTCTTTGTAAAAGATTCAAACTACACAAAACTATATGGGATAAAACCAAGTTTTTTTTTCCATTGACCCCTTCTTATTGTCTTGAATAAAAAGGGAGCAGGAGAAGCCAGACAATGCAGTGACCGGAAGAAGATTTATAAAGCATGTCCGTTTCACTTACTTCTAGAATGAACCTCCTAAGACAAACAGGTGGCTGCAGATCTGAGACATTAAACATATTAAATAAACTAGGAAGACCTTGTTTTATCACACAGGCAAATAGGGAGGCTCTCCAAGCATATTGGGGAATAAAAAGATTCAAGAACCAACATACAGAGACTCCTATGGGCCAAAGAAGACTCCCATGGGCAGGTTGGTCATCAATAACAATAAGAATTGTTAAAGTAGAGAACAGAGAGGGATAAAGTGGTTAACTCTTGAGAAAAAAGATCTGAGGGACTAAATGGGCAGAACGACAGCATGTCACCATTGTGCCAAGCCTCCACAAAGGAGTAGGCTTTAGGTATAATTCATGGTTGTCATCAGAAGAAAAGTCACTAGATGCCATAAAATCCTTTGTCATTATACAGAAACATGACAATGCTGGGAAACCACTTGAGAGTAAGGTGTAATCTTCTAGGCATGCAGACTTTTGCCCAAATAACTACCAAATGATGAACAGTAGGCACACTGCAACAGATAGGACATTATTTTTAAAAACTAAAATTTTATTGGTGTATTTGTGTGTGTGCACACATACATGTACAATGCACACACACACACACACACACACACACACCTGAAGACCAGAAGAGGATGGGGGATATTTTCCTCCTCTTCATTTTTTTGAAACAGGGTCTCACTATCTATCCTCAGCTGGATGTTGGCTGGTCAACAAATACCAAAAAGTCACCCATCTCTAGTTCTCTCATGCTTGTTTTGCAGGCCTGCATGACCATGCATGACTTTTTATTATTTGCGTGTTCTGGGAATTTTAACTCACTGAACCATCTTCTTAGCCCTAGCGAGTCTTAAGTAACAGTTGCTCCATATTTAAGCTTCCTTAACGATTCTCAAGATATCCTTTATACCTGTTTCTAGTTGGGAGCCAAACGTGAACCATGCATATGTAACCCATACTTTTAATTTCCTTTAATCTGAAGCAATTCCCTGAGTTTTGCTTTCTGTCTTTTGTAACACTGTAATATTTCACAAGAGTTTATGAACTTCTCAGTTTGCATTTGTCTGTTCATTCACAGTTACATTCACGCTTAATAGTTTTGGCAAGCAATCCACATGAGTACTGGTGTGTGCTTATCAGGACACTGCTGGTAATGTCAAATTGGATCATTCAATGAAGGTGACAGCTGCCAGATTCTTACCAAATCTGTGGGGTGGTAATTCCATGGACTGGTTACAGCACCCACCGAGGGTTCTGTTCTGCCCATTTTTTTTTTCTGCAAATGGTGACACTCTCACTTGAGGGTGCTCTATACATTTATTGACTCGACTTTCCTCTGCCATGTAGACCTCTGTCCACCTGAATTTTCTTTTCAGTAACTAGGGACACATAGATTTCTTTAATAATGTGTTTGATAAAAAAAAAGAATCTATGTATCCATAGTTACTATACTCCCAGATTACCTTCATGGGTTTGTTTACCTTGTACAAGTGGTAAACAGAATTCAGGTAACAGAATTCACTTGGTTACTCACTATAAAGGAATTACAAAGGTCATGGGTGAAGAGGTGTACAGGGTGAGGTGTTGACAAAACGGTGTGGGACTTCCATGCCCACCCTGGGTGCACCAGCCTCTGGTCTCATGACATAAGCACCACTAAAGCATAGACATGAGCACAGCAAATGAGAAAGCCCAGCAAGGCCTGTCTGACCAGATTCTCCTTCCTCCTAGGTATGGGGATGGATCCCTTCTGACACTAGGTAGAGAGAAGAGCATGACTCCTCTTCAGAGAGATGAACTGTAGCTTCTGTAGCCTGCCTTAGACAAGCAGCAGTGAACTAGGAAATGTGGATGAAAACAATACTCACTCTCCTCTCTTAATATATTTAACATCAACTCTCTCTCTCTCTCTCTCAATCTCTCTCTCGTGCAGGTGTGCACATGATGCACATACATATGCATAGGGGTTTGTAGTCATGATGTACCAGGATGGGGGGACCTGAACCACATCAAATCTTTACCTCATACTTACTTGGGAGATGCAAGCAAAAGGATTACTGTGAATTTCGGTTCAGTATCATTGACATACAGATTTCCATGCTAGCCTAGGCTACAAAGAAAGACCCCATCTCAAAGAATGTGTGTGTGTACCTGCGTATGTAAATCAATCCAAGTCTAGATTTTATAGCACCTAGAAATAATCAATATAAAATTATTGAGCTACTTATTGGTTTTGTACTCAATCTTTGCAATTTAACGTGGATTTCAAAGTGTCTCTCACTGAAGACTTGTCTCAGTTGAGGTGCTTGGTGGCCCTATGTGGCCAGTGGATACCTTTCTGGAAAATGCAGCCCTAGAACTACTAGTTTACAAGAAACAGCAGGTGCCACACGGACATGTTGATGATCTGGAGATGCAACTAGCAAAATCCAGACCCTGGGATATGCTACCTGACAATGAACAAGGTAAACACCACTGAGTCAACACACATACTAAGGCATCTTAGAAACTAAGAGCCTGACACATTTATCACATGCACAGTCTTGACGACTGTGTTTAATTCTTCTCTTGCGGAGCAATTAATTTTACAGAAGTCTTATGAAGTGTTCAATGAGTGACTGATATTAAGGAGCTATTAATGGTGCCTCTGAGATATGATTGTAGAATGTTTTTATTAAAATTATTTTTATGTTTTAGAGGTAAATGCTGAAATGTTTATAGAGAGACTGGTTTCAAAACAATTAGGGCCTGGAGGATGGGCATGCTGAGAAGATGGCGGAGTCAGCAAAGTGCTTGATGTAAAAGTAAGTATAAGGACCTGGGTTGGATTCCCCAGGACCCATGTTATAACAAACAAAGAAACGAACCATTGGTGCACAGAGGTATGTTTGTAATCCCATAGATGGGGAGGGAGAAACATGTGGGTCTCTGCCGTTTCCTGGCCAGCCATCTTAGGTGAGTCAATGAACTCTAAGTTCAGTGATCATGCTGCAAATAATGAGGTGGGAAACAATTAGAAAGACACCTGATATCAACGTCTGGCCTCCACAAGCATGTCCACATGTCCACACCCTCATGTACAAAGAAAATAATGTGAGAGGGCAAAGATTACATGCCATGAGAAGTTATGTTAAGGAGAGAATCTGTCTAACATTATAAAGAAAGAACACATAAGACACAGGGAGACTATAATGAAAGACTAAACCTGAGGCCTGGATATTTTTAAGAAAATGTTCAAGCCATGAGTGGAAAAGCCAGATGGCTTACTAAGAACAATCTGAACTAAAGACTCCTGTCATTACAAAAGACACCAGAAGTTGCGGGTATGGTTGGAGGGGCTAGAGAGATGGCTCAGTGTTTAAGAGCTCTGGTTGCTCTTCCACAGCACGTGGGTTCTCTTCCCAGCAACCACATGATTATTCTCATTTGTCTGTATCTCCAGTTCCAGAGGATCAGACACTCTCTTTGGCCTCTGTAGGAACTTGTATATGTGTGGTACACAGGTGCACATGCAGGCAAAACACCCATACAGATAAAATAAGAACAAATAAAATCTCAAAAAAAAAAATACCGTAGACCTGGAACTACTCTGTCCCACCCCCTTTTCAGTTGGTATGCAAGTTTTTCCTTCTGTTTGTAAGGGAGGTAGAACCAGGGCCTAAAGAGAGTACAATGAGAGGTTTTTTTCTACAGCTGCTGGGGCAGGTGCCTGTAGTTCCAACACTGGAAGCCCAAAGCAAAGGACCATTTCTAAACATTCCCCTGCCATGATCTTTACCTGCATCATATCCACCTTTTTTCCCTTAGCCCAAAATTCAGGATCTACTATTATAGCTGTGCCTTTTTCCTCTGACCTTTTATCACATTTGTCTGGCACACTCGTGCCCTGGTTGATGCATGCTGCTTGCATCTGAGAGGCTGAGCGTGACTAGAGAACAAGCTGTGTTGGGAAGGTCTTCCTGTGGAATCACATGCAGGTGTGGGCACGCTCATGCCTGGGAAGGTGGATGGTACCAGGTGAGGCTGAGGGCCAAGCAATGGTAAAATCAAGGAACATTCAGAATTTCTTTGCTACCCAGAGAGTACAAGGAGAAGACATGGAAAGTTTTCACCAGTGCTGGGGCTATAGCCTGAAGAACATTTTGATGTACCACCTGGTGCCTATCTATTCCCTAGCGACTGTCCTCAGAACTGGTTTAGTGGTCACTGTGGGGGAAAATCAAGAATCAGGTGACCCAGACAAAAGAGCACTGTCCTTGAAAGGCTTAGTGAAGCACCTTAAGAGATCTTCTGGAGGTATCTCCATCCCTGATCTCAAACTGTACCACAAAGCAACAGTAATAAAAACTGCACGGTACTGGAATAGAAACAGAATGGTGGGTCAATGGAATCGAAGAAAAGACTCAGAAATAAACCCATACATTTATGGATACCTGATTTTTGACAAAGATGCCAAAACCATACAATGGAAAAAAGACAGCATCTTCAACAAATGGTGCTAGTCTAACTGGAGGTCTACATGTAGAAAAATGCAAATAGACCCATACTTATCACCCCGCACAAAACTAAAATGCAAGTGGATCAAAGACCTCAATATAAAAACGAACACACTAAACCTGTTAGAAGAAAAAGTGGGGAACAGTCTTGAACTCATTGGCACAGGAGACAACTTCCTGAACAGAACACCAACAGCACAGGCTCTAAGATCAACAATCAATAAATGGGACCTCCGGAAACTGAAAAGCTTCTGTAAAGCAAAGGACACTGTCTTCAGAACAAAACGACTGCCTACAGATTGGGAAAGGACCTTGACCAACATTCTATCTGACAGAGGGCTAACATCCAAAATATATAAAGAACTGAAGAAGTTAAACAGCAACAAATCAAGTAACCCAATTAAAAAAATGGGGTACAGAGCTAAACAGTGAATTCTCTATAGAGGAATAGAGAACAGCAGAGAAACACGGAAAGAAATGTTCAACATCCTCAGTCATCAGTGAAATGCAAATCAAAACAACCCTGAGATTTCACCTTACACACATCAGAATGGCTAAGATCAAAAACTCAAGTGACAGCACATGCTGGAGAGGATGTGGAGAAGCTGGTGGGAATGTAAAATTGTACAACCACTTTGTAAATCAATCTGGCACTTTTTCAGATAATTAGGAATAGTACTTCCTCAAGATACAGCTATACCCACCCGCACCTAGGCATGTATCCAAAGGATGCTCAAGTATACAACCAGGACATTTGTTCAACCATGTTCATAGCAGCTTTATTCGTAATAACCAGAAGATGGAAACAACCCATATGTCCTCAGTTGAGGAATGGATACAGAAATTGTGGAACATTTACACAGTGGATTACTACTCATCAATTAAAAACAAAGAAATCATAAAATTTGCAGGTAAATGGTGGGAACTAGAAAAGATCATCCTAAGTGAGGTATTCCAGAAGCAGAAAGACACACAGGGTATATACTCACTCATATGTGGATATCAGACATATAATATAGGATAAACATACTAAAATCTGTACACCTAAGGAAGCTAATCAAGAAGGAGAACTCTGGCAAAGATGCGCAATTCCCATTCAGAAAGGCAAAGAGGATGGACATCGGAGGAAGGAGAAAACTGGGAACAGGCCAGGAGCCTACCACAGAGGGCCTCTGAAAGGCTCTAACCTGCAGGGTATCAAAGCAGATGCTTAGACTCATAGCCAAACTTTGGGCAGAGTGCAGGGAACCTTATGAAAGAACTGGGAGATAGTAAGAACTGGAGAGGATAGGAGTTCTACAAGGAGAGCAACAGATCCAAAAAGTTTGGGCACAGGGATATTTTCTGAGACTTTCCCTCCAGCCAAGGTCACTCATGGAGATGGCCTGGAACCCCTGCACAGATGTAGCCCATGGCAGTTCAGTGTCCAAGTGGGTTCATAGTAATAGGGACAGGGACTGTCTCTGACACAATCTCAGTGGCTGGCTCTTTGATCATCTCCTCCCGGAGGCGGGAGCACCCTTAAGAGGCCACAGAGGAAGACAATGCAGCTACTCCTGATGAGACCTGATAGACTAGGATCAGAGGAAAGGGGAGGAGGACCTCCCTTATCTGTGGACTAGGGGAGGGGTACGGGTAAGGAAGAGGAAGGGCAAGTGGGATTGGGAGGGGTGGAGGGAGAGAGCTACCGAGGGGATGCAAAGTGAATAAACTGTAATTAATAAAAATAATTGACAAATGTTGGGATCTAGAAATAATCATCCTGAGTGAGGTATCCCAGAAGCTGAAAGACACACATGGTATAAAATCACTTATAAGTGTTTATTAGACATATAATATAGGATAATTGTACTAAAATCTGAACACCTAAGGAAGGTAATCAAGAAGGAGGACCCTGGTAAGATGCTCAGTCTTCAATCAGAAAGGCAAATGAGATGGACCCAGCAGTGTATCAAAATATATACTGAGATTCATAACCAAACTTTTTGCAGAGTGCAGGGAATATTATAAAAGGAGGGGATATAGAAAGACTTGGAGGGAACAGGAGCTGCAAAAGGAGAGCAACAGAACCAAAAATTCTGGGCATAGGGGTCTTTTCTGAGACTGATACTCCAAGCAAGGACCATGTGTGGAGATAACTTAGAACCCCTGCACAGATGTAGTCCATGGCAGCCAAGTGTCCAAGATGGTTCCCCAATAATAGGAACAGGGACCATCTCTGACATGAAGTCACGGGCTGGCTCTTAATCACCTCCACCTGAGGGGAGAGCAGCCTTACCAGCCCACAGAGGAAGAAAAAGAAGACAGTCCTGATGAGACCTGATAAGCTAAGGTCAGATGGAAGGGGAGGAGGACCTACCCTATCAGTGGACTAGGGGAGGGGTATAGGACAAGAAGAGGGAGGGGAGGTGGGATTGGGAGGGGATGGGGGAGGAGACTACAGCTGAGATACAAACTGCATAAACTGAAATTAATAAAAATTAAAAAAAAAAACAGAGCAGGTTTCTATAAGAGGCAGTGGTTCTAACTGGGGCACTACCCACGTTTCCTGTCTCTCCTACCAACTTCACAATTGCCCCCACAACCACATCAAGATATTCTGTGACTTCAATCTCAGTCTCCCTCCTGCCCTGTGCACTGCCCCTCTCCTTCCCACTGTGGATTGTTTCTCTGGATAACCATGGGGACAAGTGACAAGAAGAGACTGGAGAAGGGGGTTGAAAGTTATACAGTACAACAGACAGGGCTGGTGAGGATGCAGTACAGAGAGTGACAGTACAAATGCCCAGAGTTGGTGCTGCTGTAGTATTAGAGGGCAGGACTAGAAAGAGATGAAGCAGTGCTCAGAGTGCAGGGTATGACACTGAGACAACGTACTTATTGGGGGTGACAGGTCCAGGCCAACGAATGACAATGGGAGTAGTGGAGAAGAACATTCATTGCAAAGAAAAGATGCAAGACCAGTAAAGCCATCTTCTTAACCATCCAAATCGACAATAGTATCAGAAATGTTAATGGGGCCACCATGAGCAAGGAGCTGAAACCATTGTTGAATGAAACAGGTCCCTTGGGAGGGTAAATGAGTGGCCATGGACGGCTGCCATAAACAGACCCAACGGCTGTGCTGAGCAACTTGCAATACCTACAAAGATTCAAAATATGAATACCCCACAGAACATGGATGGAACTTGGAAGTATTACACTAAAGAAAGAAGTTGGCCACCTATGAAATTTGCAAGCTGACAGATGGACTAACTGAAAGTGGACGAGGAGTGCTTAGGGGCTGGGGTGAGAGCAGGAAGTAAACAGGTACAGGATTTCCTTTTGAGGCAAAGAAGATGTTCTGGAAGTAGACAGTGGGAATGACTGCACAGTTTTGAAGAGAGCTGCTGAAATTTATTTCAGTGTACATTTCAAAACCATGAATCTGGGGGCTGGAGAGGTGGCTCAGCAGTTTTAAGAGCATGCACTGCTCTTCCAGAGGACCTGAGTTGAGGGCCAGCACCGACATCAGATGGCTCACAACCGCCTGTAACTCTGGTTCTGATTAGGGGTGGAAGACAACACCTCTTGCCTCTGCAGACATCTGAATTCCCATGCACATACCAACACAGAAATACATACATAACCAAAAATGATAAAATACATTTGAAAAATATGAATTTTATGGCATGCAAACTATATCTCAGTTAAAAGTAATGAATATCATATGGCCTAGCATCTACATAGTCTAAGGCAGCAGCTGGCATGTTGCAACCCATAATATGTGGATGAAATGTTTTCATGAAGTTTGCTTGATATACAGCCTTGTCCTCTCTCTGGACTATGGCCCCATGGCTGCTTTCATGTTCCTAGGACACACTGAAGCCCCATGTGACACAGGTAACAGTTTTTCCTACTAAATATGGGCAACATGGTATGTAAAATTATTTCCTATAACTTTTCAATCTTTCAAAATCATTTTTTTCAAACTATAATTACTCCTTACCTGTTGACTGCAGAGATCGCCTATAAAGAACTGCACCTTCGGGTTATCAAATCCTTGGCGGATATCAAATACATTGACGGTGTAGCCTCGCTCCAGCAACTGCTCCACCATGTGCTGCCCCAGAAACCCAGAGCCTCCAATCACTGTGCACTTCTTAGCCTGGACAAAGAAAGGAATAGCAAGAGGACCAGAGGTGTGAGGACTAACTGTCATGAGCTTAACTGTCATAGGCTTAACTGTCATGAGCCACTGCAATGACATACACATCTCCTGTCTCTTTGAAACTGCCTGAGCTCAGGCAGAAGCTTGAAATAATTGTGTTTCATCTCCAGTATCACCTCTTGTGGGTTCAACAAGGAAGGAAGAGAAAACAAATGAAAGTAGGCTAGACTGGTAGATTTGATGCTATCATCCACACACACTTTGTATTTAGTGGAAGGGAATTAAAGTGCCCAAGATCGTACCAGGACAATCTAAACAAGCAAAAAAGCTGAAGGCAATGCCTTCTTTCTCCTGATTGGCAATCCATGGCCAGAAAAAAAATCTAGCCATTTGAGAGTCTGCAAGGAAAGCATCTGTTCCCAGAGTCACAGGATGGTGATTTTTTTTTCTTTGCCACCATTCCCACAGGAAGGTGGATCTTGAGGCTCTGAGCTGAGCACTTAACCCCTCTGTGTCCTAGTCCATGAATTAAGGGCCACACTGATGGGATCTCCAGGCAGAATCAGAAAGCCATTCATTCAACACTCAGACCTAGGGATTTGCTGTGCCTTCTCTGAACCTGAAGGAGCTGATGAATCAGCAGCAGGACGTGGTATTTAGATTCCAGCCTCCTCAGCACACCCAATTTCTTGGCTAAACTCCAACTATGGAAAGGGGGGTGACAGAAGGATAGCATGGCACCTGCAGGTGGCACCTGGTGTTAGGACCAGGTTAGGAAAATGTCAACTGACATCTGCTCAGTAATCTGGCTATAGTTAACTTTTCCCATCACGGTAAGAAAATATTTGTCAGACTCAACTTAAGGAGAGAAGGATTTAGCTTGGCTCACGGTTTAAGGGGTCTAACCCATCATTGTGGGGTGGCATGATGGTAGGAGAGGCAGGTGGCTACACTGCATTCTTGGTCAGAAGACAGGAACACACTCACTCACTGGCACCAGCTGTCTTTTCCCTTTCATCTTTTTATTCAGTCTGGGATTCTATCTAATGGGATGCTGCCACCCACACCTAGGGCAGGCCTTCCCTCGTCACTTCAATATATCTGGAGACTTTCCCAGAGACGTCTCCCAGGTGACTACAAACCTAGTTCTGTTGTCAATGAAGATTAACCCACCACACTAGCGCTGACCCTAAAGGAGGTCCTGGGGTCTTTCTAAAACTGTGTGTATGGATATTTGCCTGCATGTGTGCCTGTGCATTTTATGCATCCAGTGGCTGCAAAGGCCAGAAGAGTGAGTCAAATACGCTGGAACTGTTGCTATAGATGGTTATGAGCCGCTGTGTCCATACTGGGAACTGAATCTAGATCTGGAAGAGCATCGGTTGCTCTGAACTAGCCCAGCCTCCCCTCTTGTACCTTAAACACTGGCATAATTAAGCTGCTATGTGACACACTTAGGGTTAGTCAGAATAAGGTACCTCCTGCAGATTTACCTCTGTCTTAGTGTGGGAGTCCATTCTGAAATGGCTCTGCATAACCTGTACACACGATCAACCTCATTACTGCCCATCAACCACCTCTCTGGAAACCTCTTCCTTCCATCCCTTTCTACCTCATCTACACAGGCACATTGCATGCACTTAGAAGTACTCTGGTTTTCCTCGGCTTAGTAAAAGTCTGGCCATTCCTCAGATCTGCTGGCTGATGCTCCCTAGCATCTACAGCTTCAGGAATTCTAATGGCTCACATTCTAATTATCTTTAAAGTGAACAACTTAGGGGTTGCTGAAATGACTTAGGGGTTAAGAGTGCTTGCTGTACAAATACACAACATGAGTTCCAATCCCCAGAATCAGTGTGAAAAGGCACTCATGGCTACACATGCTTGCAACCCAGATTTAAGGAGCAGAGACACAAGTGGATTCTGAGAGCTTGCTGACCAGCCATCTTGGGCAAAACTACTACGTTTACAGCATATGGTGGATTTAAGAAGAATGTCTTAATCTGTGGTAATCTTGAGCATCTGAATACCTTATTCCCAGTAGTGATGCTGTTTGGTGAGGTTTAGGAGATATGGCATTGATAGAAGTGTGTAACTAGGGATGGGCTTTGAAGTTTCAAAGTCTCCTGTCATTCCTAGTGCTCTCTCTCGGCTTTACACTTATGGTTCAAGATGTAAACTCCCAGTTTGCTGCCCCAGTCACCACGTGTGCCTACTGCCAAGCGCCGTGCAGTGAGGTTGATGTACCCTTATCCCTGTGGAATCATAAGGCCAAATCAAACTTTTCTCCTATGAGTTGCCTAGCGATGATATTTTATTACAGCAATAGAAAAATCATATGGCGAGACCGTGTCTTAAAGAAATAAAGCAGAGACCAACAAAGATGCACAACATCATCCCCTTTCCTCTTTGTGTAAACATGGGTGTGAATATCTGTACACTCACATGCATGAACCACACAAGTACAGGCATGTGTGTGTGTATATATATATATACACATGCACACACACACACACAAAGACCTCAAAAAATAAGTAAATCACCTATAATTTTGCTACTGTATTCTCCAGTGAAATTTCATTTCCTGACTTTATAATTATTTGTCTGTGCACTTATTTATTTACTTATATAATTATCAAAAAAAGGTCTCTCTATACGCCCCTGGCTGTCCTGGAATTCCTTATGTAGACCAGGCTGGCCTTGAACCTACAGAGATCTCTCTGCCTCTACCTCCCAAGTCCTGGGATTAAAGGCATGTTTTACCATGCCTGGCTCTCGTTTCCTGATTTTAAATGTGACTGATCATTAATCTACCCTTGGATAGGATGATTCTCTCCTTATACTGACATATTGTAGTGATACTGCTTGCGACAACCGAACCAACGGCTAGTTGGTAGAGATTTTTAGTGTTGGGAATCAAACTAGTTCAGAGATGTCAAACATGTGAAGGCTAATGTCTGTAATCATATGTCCAAGACTATGTGGCTAGAGGGAACCATGTGACATAATCACTAACGTTTTGTGGTCAGAGCAGAGGAAAAACAGAATAAGTACTGATAAAAACCAAGTCCTAGATAGGAAGCAAGTGTGACTCCAGAATGGATTAAATGGATGAAATGAGCATCTCAGGGACTATAGTGTTAAGAGGAGGAAAGGAATGGGCTTGGAGTAGGGTGTATAGTTCAGCAACAGAGCATATCTGTTAGGCCATATGCTTGACTCCCAGCACCTGAAAATTACCGAATTCAACTGTAATACAATCTTGAGGGCACGGCCAGAGCCTCTACATTTTCTCCAATCTTTCTGGCTTTACTTTTTCTTCAGTAGGATGACTTCTTTATTTATTTTCAGAGCAGTCATATGTGGAGTATGTATATAAGACAAAAAGTACTCTTTCTTAGTAGCTTAAATTTAGACATTTATTTCTTAGAACATCACCCAATAGAAAACAGAGCTGATTCCAAAGCCTTAAAGAAGGTTGAAATCTGATGATCCTAGCAGTTTGTTATTATGATTTTTAGGTTGCCATTAATAATAAAAATCTTGGTTTACACAAAAAGAGATATAGAAGTGGTACAGAGCTTCAACCAAAGGTGGCCAAATGAAGCCTTATGTGAACTCTGTACCAAAACTAGAAATGATGAGAAGGTCTACTTTACTAATATTTGATAGACCCACTTTGGAAAATCGCACTTTCATCAAGAGTGAGCCACTTCATAGTAAACTTGAAGACCTCTGTGAAGAACTTCCAGAAGGCTGGACAATGAATGATGGGACAATAATTCCTTCAAGTCTCTTCTGAGCCTCATACTAGACCTTAGGGGCTACTTGCCACCATCTGGGAAAACTTCCAGCAGTCTACTCGGAAGTCTAAGCTAACACACTGCAGGCCACTGAGGACAACCCAACATGCCTAGCTGACAGACAACATTTAGTACCATCACATGCATTAGTCCATCCAGGAACGAGCATGCCAGAGGTGCCTGCATGGCTGCAGCTACATGAACAAGCCCAGGTAAGACCAGTGTAAAATCTCCCAACTGGAACCAGAGTCACGAGCAAATATGCTATTGTTTTAACAATTTATTATATTATTTGTATGTTATTGTATGTTTTGTCTGCATGTATGTCTCTGCACCATCTGCATGCACTGCTCTTGGGAGGCAGAAGAGGGGGATCCCGTGGGACTGGAGCTGCAGATGGTGGTGAGTCAACATGTGGGTGCTGGGGACTGCATCCAGGTCTTTTGCAAGAACAGCTGGTGCTCTTAGTCACTAAGCCAGCTCCAGCTCCAATTATTGCTCTTTTAAAACCCTTACTTTCTGTTGTTGTTACACAGAAATAAGTAACTGGCATATCTTAAGCCCAGGTATACAACACACTCAATCATAACCCACCATCTCTGATTGAACAAATGGATTAAGAAGACTTTAACATGCACAGGAAAGGCCTTGATATGAAGGTTTTTACCTAGTCTAATTGAACTGTGTTATGTCATGTTTGGTTGAAATCCCTGGGAGACCTGCTGTTTCGTCAAGTGAAACAGCGGGAGAGTGGATCTGGGGTAGAGGGGAGGTGGGTGGGGTGTGGGAGGAGTGGAGGGAGGGGAAACTGTGGTTGGGATGTAAAGTATGAGAAAAGAATAAATACATTTTAAAAACACACAGGTAAATATCAATGGCTTAGCTCTCTCCCCTACTTCTTTAATGTTAGTACTTACATTGGAAATGTTCACTGTCAAACATGGTCCTGTGACCTGGTGTTTCTTTGACGCATCATCAACAGCTTGTTCCATTATGGGATTGGTGCAGTCACCTCTTCTTCCTAAAGCCATAATTAGAGAAAGACATTAATAGTGTGTGAAGCAAAGGATCTTTAGCCATCGTGAGTGTTCATAAATAGCTGAGCCATAGGCATTATACCTACTGGTCAAACTGCCCTGTGCATATTCCTGTGCTAGAGGCTGTATTTCGGGCCCTTTAACTAAAAGTGCTCTTGGTTAAGAGGCAGGACAGGAATACAGGTAATTAACCTTTGTTACTGGTCATACCGAAAACCTTTGGGTAGTGGTTGGACAATGATGAAGACAGGAGTAACCAAGTACAATGATGCTACCAAACAGGCAAAATATGCAGCTCAGGTGAAGGCCTCATCATGCATTCTCCTCTCCCTTTACTCACCAAACCAAGTTGCAAATACAAAGAATGTATTTAGTGATGCAACAATGCAAAATGGAGAAATGTACCAGAAATAAAAGCCTACCCATGAAAGAAGATGCGGAGAATGTCACTGGGGAAAGAAGAGTCAGGCAGCCAGCACTGACTGAATCTTGTGACAGCTTCAATCCAATTTCCAAAGCTTGACATTTTCAAGCAATGGGTGACACCATATGTCTCTATCGGCCTTGGTTTTATGAGTGTATAGATTCTGTGGTCGAATCAAGGCCCCACATGTCCTTGAAATGAATATTACAACACTCAATGTTTGATGGGTCATTTATGCACATGTTTTCTGAACTCATAATGGAAGTTATCAGTTATTATTTCATGTTGTCAAACTAACGGCATTCAGGACCATCTCTAGGAGACTTGTAAGCATGTCTCTGGAGGCATTTCCAGAGAAGTTTAACTGAGGTGTAAAGACCTACACTGAATGTGGATGGCATTATTCAGTGGGCTGGGATCCTGTACTGAATAAAATGAGAAAGCAATGGAGATGTGGCCCAGTGGCTAAGAGCACTTGCTCTTGCAGAGGCACTGTGTTTGGTTCCCAGCACCCACATGGTGTCTCACAGCGGTCCTTAATTCCAGTACCTCCTCTGACCTCTGTGACCTCTCAGCACTAGTACTCACCTCTCTCTGCTTCCTGACTGCAGATGCAGTGTGACCTGGCCCTTCCACTCCTGCTGCCATGCCTGCATCATCATTAAGCGTACTCTCACGATACACTTAACTCCCCACCTTTCATAGGTTGCTTTTCTCCAGGTATTTTCTTATAGCAATAAGAAAAAAGCCTAACAACCCTTTCAGTATATCTGAGAACTTGCCTTTTTCTGGGTCTCTGTCTATACATGTAATGATGAATATAGACATTTAACCTGTAGCTCTGTGCCAACTCCATCCCTCTCTTTATTGCTCACTGCTCCAAACAGTTGCAGGGCCTGACATCTACTCACCTCAAACCTAGGTGGCAGTGACTGGACTCATGGCTCTACATGTAGCAGGACAGAAGCTGCTGGAGAACAAGGATCAGGACACATTGTACCAGTCTCCCTAACAGTCTGCGCTGGCTTGGTCACTGCTGAATCATAGGCATCCAAGACAGGGCCTAGCACAGATCAGGCACTCCACCTGCCTGCCAGCCTCAGGGCTACATCAAGTGTTTATATATGCAGAGCCCTTACTACTCTTCCTCTTGTACCCTGTGACACCTATCTAGAAGATTCGCTTTGTTCTTAAGCTAGTCTGATATAAATCACAAATGCCTACTCCTCACTTTGCTTGCAGATTCTTCAGATCCTCCGGGGAGCATAAGCAAACGAGAAGGCAGATGGCATCAATGTAGGCAAAGGGATTCTCATGTTTAGCTTGCAACCCCTGAAAATGTCATTATTGATCTCACTAGCTGGGGTCTGTGTTGTGTATCTGGGGCCATGATGGTCTTCCCTCTGCCTGCCTGTGGGATCCTATCATATTTGCAGGGAGGGAATGCTTCCTACAGGTTAGGAACTCTGATATTTTAAGACATTCTGTGTGTGGTCAGGTGTTACACAGACCTAGGAGATGAATGCAAGCTTACTAATCAAACCCATCCCAGGAGGATACTCTGCTCACCTACACTGCCAAAGCACACAACCCTCCACTCTTGAAAGCTGTAAACTAATGAACACAGAGCCTCTGCCTGGCCACAAATCTCAGTTCTACCTCTGACTGGGAAGCTCTCTTGGGAGTCATTAAAAAGTACTGCACCAATAGACCCATATTTATCACCCGGTACAAAACTAAAGTCCAAGTGGATCAAAGACCTCAACATAAAACCAGACACACTAAATCGGTTAGAAGAAAAAGTGGGAAAGAGCCTAGAACTCATTGGTACAGGTGACACCTTCCTGAACAGAACACCAACAACACAGGCTCTAAGATCAACAATCAATTAATGAAACCTCATGAAACTGAAAAGCTTCTGTAAAGCAAAGGACGCTGTCATCAGAACAAAACTACAGACAGCATAGAGATTGGAAAAGGATCTTCACCAATCCTCTATCTGACAGAAGGCTAATATCCAGAATATAAAAAGAACTCAAGAAGTTAAAACACAATAAAACCAGTAATCCAATTTAAAAACAGGGTACAGGTCTAAACAAAGGATTTTCTGTAGAGGAATACAGAAAGGCAGAGAAACACTTAAAGAAGTGTTGAAAGTCCTTAGTTATCAGGCAAATGCAAATCACTACTACCCTGAGATCTCATCTTACACCCATCACAATGGCTAAGATCAAAAACTCAAGTGAAAACACTTGCTGGAGAGGATGTGGAGAAATGGGAACCCTCCTATATTGCTGATGGGAATGTAAAGTTGTACAACTAGTTTGGAAATCAGTCTGGTGTTTTCTCAGACAATCTCAAGATCCACCTATACCACTCCTAGGCATACACCCAAAATATGTTCAAGTATAAAACAAGGACATTTGTTCAAACGTGTTCGCAGTAGCTTCGTTTGTACTAGCCAGAAGATGGAAACAACCCAGATGTCCCTCAGTTGAGGAATGGATACAGAAATTGTGGTACATTTACACAACGGAAAACTACTTATCAATTCAAAACAAGGAAATCATGAAATTTGCAGGTAAATGGTAGGACTTGAAAGGATTATCCTGAGTGAGGTATCCCAGAAACACAAAGACACATATGGTATATACTCACTTATAAGTGGATATTAGACATATAATATAGGATGAACTTTAAAAAATCTGTACACCTAAAGAAGCTAAGCAAGAAGGAGAACCTTGGGTTAGATGATCAATCCTCACTCAGAAAGACAGATAAACGGGATGGACATTGGAAGAAGGAGAAAGCAGGAAAAATGACAGGAACCTACCACAGAGGGCCTCTGAAAGACTCTACCAAGTAGGGTATCAAAGCAGATGCTGAGACTACTAACCAAAATTTGGGCAGGGAACCATAGGAAAGAAAGGAGAGATAATAAGATCTGGAGAGGACAGTAGTGCCACAAGGAGAGCAAGAAAACAAAAATATCTGGGCAAAGGGGACTTTTCTGAGACTGATACTCCAATCAAGGACCATTCGTGGATATAACCTAAAACCCCTGCTCAGAAGTAGCCCATGGCAGCTCAGTATCCAAGTGGGTACCCTAGTAAGGGGAACAGGCACTGTCTCTGACATCAGTGGCTAGCTCTTTGACTGCCTCCCTGAGGGGGGAGCAGCCTTGCCATGCCACAAAATAGGACAAT
>REGO01001585.1:27245-50762 GCA_010120015.1 Rhombomys opimus | reverse complement strand
ACATAGTATTTCTTGTGTGGGGAGGTGGGGAGGATCTGAAAGAAAGTGGGGGAAGGGAAAACCATAATCAGAAGATTGTATATAAAATGTTTTCAATTAAATTTAAGTGAAAAATATTTCAGCCACACCAGTGTGTGTATCACACATTCTCAGAATAATAAAGTATTTCCCCTATAAGTCAAACTCTCCTACTGTGGCTCTTAATTCCCATTGTATATGGGGGACAAGGAGAATAATCAGAATTTCTCCACCTTGTGTTTGTTCTGCATTCTGGCTCAGAACTTGCTGTGACCCAGCATGTTTGTGTGCAGGCTGCTGGTGCCTGGGGAGCACTGTGTGCTCACTGCACAGAGGTAGACAGCAGAGTCACTGGGCTGGGAGTCTCTGATGTGCAGGGAAACATGCAGGCTGGCTCTATTGAGGTGAGCTGTGAATCTGCCTTCTTCCTTGTCACCATTGGAGACAATGGACATCAGTGCCATGAGGCCTTTCTTGGAATGCTGTCTGTACCACCAGAAGGTCTGAGAAGCACTATCACTGAAAGTGCAGTTTAGAGAGGCCATGGCTCCCTCTGGGACACTGAGGGCTTCTGGGTTCTGCTGCACCTTCTGCTGGCTGCTCACCCCTGTGCAGAAAGACAAAGATCAGACAAACAGGACTGGAGGCATAGGGATGTTAACATTCCAGAATGCCTTTCCCTAGGCCTCCTGCCAGCTTTTGTTACCGTATGAGAACACCAATATTTCTACTCTCCAGCCTCAAATAGGCAACATCTTCATATATTATATTTTTATGTTCCCATGAGGATGGTCAAACTCACCACTCAGTTGAAGCCAGAGGACCACTAGTGAAACCCTTAAAGGGGACATTATTGTTTCTACTGAAGATTCTTATTTCATACATCACAGAAGAAGTGGCATTTAGGCAGTTTAGATTCTTATGCTTGAAGATGCATAAAAAGAAAAACCTCAGATGGTTCATCCAATTAGAAAGAAGGAGGGCTACATCAAAAGCCCTCCACTTCCCTCTAAGCCCCACCCGAGCCCCACCTACACCCAAAGAACCACATCACAAATCGCCTCTGGATCTCTGAGAGGAGACCGCCATCCTGTGGATGCACCTTAGTGTCAAAGAAATATTTTAAGTGCAGACTCTTCTTATGTAAACTATTAAAAGAGGCAATAATTTAGTCAGATGAGAACTTTAAGACATTTGCTCAAGTTTATGTTTGTGTGTGCTTATGCATACATTATTCACCAAATGGCAACTTATTTTATCAGTTTAAAAAACTATTTTCTGTAATATTTTTAAAGCTCTTGCAATCAAATAATAGATTTATTTTTTCTTTATTTCTTCTCTGTGTCAGCTTAGACATCCCTAGATTACTTCCTCGTCATCAATTTTAAAGAAATTTTCTATAATTAAAACAATATTTTAAAATAAAATAGCTTTAAAAATGGATTAACATGTGTGGCTCCAGTTCATAGCCTAACTACATTGTATTTGTGTGTGTGTGTGTGTGTGTGTGTGTGTGTGTGTGTGTGTGTGCGTGTGTTTACTTCGTTGTTCACGGGCATTTTGTTCATTTATTTGTGTGTTTGCACATGTGTATAGGTTACAGGTCAACATCAGGTGTTGTCTTTGACCACTCTTATGTCCTTACCAGTGCTGGGGCTACAAATCTGGATGTAGTATTGGATATTATATGTGTTCTGAGTATCTGGACACAGTTCCTCATGCTGGTGAGTCAGCACTTTGTTACTGGGCACTTTTGTTTTCTTTATTATTGACATTATTTGGGGATTAAGATGAATCTTCAGCATAGATTTTTGTTGTTTTTGTTGTTAGCTGTTTCTTTAGCAAGGTGGCCCTAGAAGTGCATGGAATTCTTCATCCACCAACAATGCACATCTGTGGCAGAGAGGCTGGTGATTATTTAGGGGAGCACTGTGCTCTGTCCCTGGGACAGACATAGAACATCCTAGAAAAATGGAAGATGGAGTTGTGGAGAAAACAAAAATAGCAGCTTTATCCACTGGAATTGGAGGGTCCCTAAGGCTAGTCAGCTAATAGGACTTTAGCTTGGTAACTTTATTGGGCCTATGTATTTTTTTCCTCTTCACTGTTAGTCTATTTAGATACACACCCTTATCTTTCAAACCAGTTGAACTCAAATCATCTTCTGTGAATAAGAAGCTGCCATTCCAAGGAGCTTTCTTTTGCTTTCCCATCTATCTGTATTCATCTTTCTCTTCCTTGGGTCTATACACTCAGAGTTCAACATCAACTGTTGTGAGGAATAGAACCATGACTGCTCTGGTTGCTTAAATGAAGAGAAGGAGTGGAGCTTAGGTATCATCATATTCTAAGGGATGGGCTCCATACAGGATTAGTCCAGTGTCCTATGGTCATATATCTTGAAAAGCAGCCCAGATTCTTTCATTGGATCTTCTCAGAGCTCAGGTTGTTTCTACCTTCCTCCATCAAGTATCATCCCAAGTATGTGACTATAATTAATTGGGCCTTTTCTCTCTGGAGAGCTTATATCCCATCATGGCTAGAGCATAGAGGAGGGACTCAGTTTCCTGAGAAGGTCTCTCCTCAGATGCCCCACAGAATATCAAGACTTACAAATATTGAAGCAAGGTTGGATGGGGACTTGACCAGTCCATGATGTCCTGGGCCAAGAACAGTCCACATCAATGTGGGCTATCTATAAATACTTGAGGTAGGATAGTCCAATGGCATGTTTAGCTTTACAAGTTGTATACCTTTTAGTCTCTGAAGAAAGGTAATTCTGGCCTCAAGGGCTGGCCTTAATAGCTTTGATAGCTATCATGTACAGAATGGCTAGTAGCACAATGTAAAGTCCCTCCAAGATGATACTAGAGAAAAAAAGAGAGAAGAAATTTAAAAAATCATTGGACTTTTTAGTTAAAACAATGGTAAGCCTGCTTCTTTTGGCTTCAGATAAGCACTGTAGTGTTGAGCCAAGGCCAAGATAGCTGAAATATAATAAGCAGCATTTTCTTATCCAGAAGCAAAGCATTAATTAAAAAAATAGTTGCCTATATCACATCTCATATGTATTTAAGTCTAATGTCTAGTGAGTGTCATTCCTTAGATTGCTGAAGAACATATTATACTTTCCTATGTTGTAGTTAAGACCATTCAGCTCCCAAAATCAATCATTATTATTTTTCAAAGCCAGTTGAAGATCTGGTCCTTGGGTGGATCACTTGGGTTTGAGAGGAGCCTCTGGCTCCTCTAGCCATTTGTTCCATCTGTGTGAAGATAAGCCTAGGCCCTTGCTTGACTATGGTTTTTCTCTGAAACATGGAGACATCTTTCCTATTGTTGACCATTCTCTTTGTAGACTGAACACTGGTTAGAGATCACTGTAAGTTTCCAGGGCCTCTTAAACAATAGAACAGTCAACTCCCCAGAGACACATAACAGTTCATTTCAGTTCAGTTTAGTTTAGATGTTGGTATTTTGCCTACAAGTACATCAAGTACCACATGTATGCCTATTGCTCCCAGAAGCAAGAAGAGATTGCCTGATTCCCTGAAACGAAAATTACAGACAGTTGTTAACTACTCTGTTTGGTGCTGAAAACTGAACCCAGATCATTTTGAAAAGCCCAGTGTCCTTAATTCCTCAGCCCCTCTCTAGTCCCTATTCAGACAACATTTTGAGAGATGTTCCATACTGTCCGGAACCAAGTTGATCATAGAGGGGAAGAGAGGAAATATTTTCCAGTTTAATCCCTCTGACCACATTAGAAGACCCTTCAAGGATGGATATTGAACAAACAGAAAGTTAGTTGCACCAGTCTGTACTTCTAACTACTATGGCATATTTAGATAAAGATCTAGAAAAAGATCATCCTGAGTGAGGTATCCCAGAGGCAGAAACACACACATGGTATATACTCACTTATAGTGGATATTAAATATATAATATAGGATCAACTACTAAAATCTGTACACTTAAAGGAGCTAAGAAAGAAGGAGGACCCTGGGTAAGATGACCAATCCTCCCTCAGATAGGCAAATGGGATAGACTTCGGAAGAGGGAGAAAACAGGGAACAGAACAGGAGCCTACCACAGAGGGACTCTGAAAGACTCTACCCAATAGGGTATCAAAGTAGATGCTGAGACTCATAGCCAAACTTTGGGCAGAGTGCAGGGAATCTTATAAAAGAAGGGGCAGATAGAAAGAAGTGAAGAGGACAGGAGCTCCACAAGAAGAGCAGCAGAACCAGGAAATCTGGGCCCCGGGGTCTTTTCTGAGACTCATGTGTTGGTATAATCTTCTTTTAAAATGTATATGCCTTACCCTTGTTAATTCAAATGCTGATTTCCCCACCCCCAACTCTCTGGTTTCAATCTGGATATTGCATTGTGATGCTCACTATAAGCATCCTGACTCAACTCTTGTGTAAACAGGACACAAATAAAGCAATTAGATACAATGTTGTGCAATGGGAAGAGCCAGAGGACAGGAAAGAGGGGAGGAGCTAGAGAGCAGGAAGGAGTGGGAGGAGGAGGAGCAAGAGAGGAGCTTGAGGAGAGCAGAGCAGGAGAGAGCTTGGAGGACTTGGAGCATGAACCAGACCCAAGATTCCACAAAAAGCAAGTATAATGTGGGAAATCTAAATGTTTGGAAACTGAGGGCTTGGAAGTTTAGGAGGGAGTAAATATTGCCTAGCATTGTGTTCTAGGTTAACTAAAAACTCAGTCTCTGTGTGGTGATTTGGTTATACAGCTGCTGAGGATTAACAGCAGCATTACAAGAAGATAAAACAATAGAAATATTAATAGTCGCCTACAACACTTATGCTCCAGCCAAGAACCGTTCATGGAGATAATCTAAAACCCCTGCACAGATGTAGCTCAGAGCAGCTCAGTATCCAAGTGGGTACCCTAGTAAGGGGAACAGGGACTGTCTCTGATATGAACTCAGTGGCTGGCTCTTTGATCACCTTCCTCTGATGGGGGAGCAGCCTTACCAGGCCACAGAGGAAGACAATGCAGCCAGTCCTGATTATATCTGATAGGCTAGGGTTAGAAGGAGGGGAGGAGAACCTCCCCTATCAGTGGACTTGGAGAGAGGCATGGGAGGAGATGAGGAAGGGAGGGTAAGATTGGGAGGGATTCAGGGAGGGGACTACAGCTGGTATCCAGAGTGAATAAACTGTAGTTAATATAAAAATAAAAATTAGAAAGATAAAGATTGAACTTTGATAATACATGCATTTTTGTTCTTTAAAATGGTCCTCATAGTTGTTGTGGAAAGTAGACAAATAACTATTGATTTAAGCAAAGGTTTGACAACAATACATTGAACTTTGACCTTTTTCATAAATCTTAAAATTTGCTTAGACCCTTGTAAATTGCTTACGATTTCCAGTTTCCTTTCCAGTCATTTCTGTTCCATCTTATTTTGTAAAATAACAGTAATAAATGAACAGTCAACAGGCCTAGCTGTGATGATCTTTTCAGAGTAGGCACAACTGATGTCCAAGTCATTTGGCCTGGAAGATATTACTATTGACATCAGCTTTATAAGAGATGGTTGAATCCAAACATAATACAACCTGTGTAGATCCTGTCATAGTATGTGGTTTGAGAAGTTCCAAGGTTAACCTTATAGGAAACACAGGACAGGACAGACCACAGTATGCAGAACAATCTACTATATCAGTGCTTTTCATTTGGAATGAGATAGAAATAGAGCTTTATACCATGAAATCATTAACACTCACAATGCCTATACCCTTCGACTGGTTTGTTGTTTTTGTTCTATTTTCTCCATGTTAGAGAGTTGGAAAACAAGCCTCATTCAGGAAAGAGGGATTGAGAGAACATTTTGAGATAAATATGCTTGTATCTGAAGTGGGAGGGCCAATTTCCATCTTCAGAGCCAACTTCTCAATGAGCTCAAACAGCACAGGACAATTTAATGTACATGCATAAGGCATCTGTTTCTCTCCAAACTGAACCCAGTAGTTTCTTGTCAAGTATTGAGTTGCGCACTGGGAATAGGAATTGGCAATGCAGAAGGTCCTGGGTAGGTGAAAGTGAACACCTGTGACTTTGGAGGATCAAGCCTACAGAAATCTTTCGTTCTCTCTCTCTCTAACTGATGTCTAATCTTGGATCCTCCCTACCTAGGCTTGTGATGATCAAGTGGGAAGACTGTAATCAATTTGTGCCGCCCAAAGGGGCAGAAAATCTGAAAATCTTAAAATTCTCTGTTTTTCTTTAGGCTAGGCTAAGGAAAAGGCTCAAGAACATAGGTGGGTCCAAACTCTTCTTCCCTCTCCTGCATGAAAAACATCCCAGAGGATATTAGGACCATGCCCTTTGGCAAAAGAAAATCAGCCACAGATGCCAAGAAAGGCACCACAAGCCCCATTTACTGAGTTTACTGGACCCAGAAAAATGCTTATAGTGATTAGTAAACTTATCCATGTTCACAGAGATGATGAGAGAGCCAGATGCAGAATGGAAGCTGGTAGGCCTCAGACTATTAGCCCCCCCCTTCACAAATGATTTGAATTAACTCATTATCAGACACAGTTTTGCTCTCTTTAACAATTCAGTGATATTATGTGAATATGTTTTTGTTTTACTCCCAAGTGTGGGACATGGGGCTGCTTTCAGTTTGTTCATGCCCGTTAACTATGATTGCCTCTTATGGGCTCAGACAGCGGGTGATCTTTGCCAGCTCCAGAGAGTTTAAATGTGAAAACTCTGAGAGGGTATAAATGCTAGAACACTGAGAGGAAATGGAGTCCAAGGAGGAAAAAGGCTGCTGCTGCGTTAACTGTTTGCTGGCTTGCCAGTTAGCTGAACTGCTGTATATCCTGGCTACAAAGATTGGAGTTGCCCCAAGGAACTAAGTGTGAAGAGGTCTACATTCTTTTCCCTGCTCATTCTCTCCTACATAGGGTTGGGGTTGGAAGGAAGGTAGAGGCTTACGGAACACAAATAAAATAGTTTAAAAAATAGCGCCTACACTGGTGGGCAGGGTTGGCCTTCCCTCACAGGTTTGTTTCTGATGCCTACAGTGTTCCCAGCTGGTTCCCAGACGAGTGTTTAAGGGATACAAACTTCACAACTGTGACTTGCTTCTGGGTCTACAATCATCCAACTGAAACAGGACACAGGACACTTAGATATTCAGACTCACTCAACAAGGTTCCAGATGCTCCCTGGGCCTGCATTCATGCCATTGCTATTTTCCCACTATATGCACATTTTTCAGCAAGAACTAGACATTAATATCTACTTTCTTAACTACATCTACAAAGCTGTCTCAGAAAGACTGAATCCTTAATAGGGAGAAACCTGAAGTTACCCCTGGTAAGACAGAGGGGTTCAAATTGAGAGGAAAAAGGTGCTCATTGTCCCAGGATAGAGGGTCCACAGTGGGTCCAGTGGACATCTACAACAATATTCTTGGCTACTAGGATAATAATATCCTCCAAGCTCTGATATCCTTTAGCCATTGTAATCAGAAGAGGCAGGCTAAGGATGTCCTATCTAAGGTGGGAAAAGTAGCACTGTGAAGGGTAGGCAGTGACACTAGAAACTGGACCACCTTATAACCCTTAGAAAGTGAAAACCTAGAAGGAGAATCACCCCAGGTGCTTAAACATCCAGTTCTGCCTTAGACCCCTAGTACCTAACTCCTTGTTCTCATGATCCTGCAGAAGTCAGTGGTTTCTGCTAAACCTAATGAACTACTATGCTGTTACCAGGGCATGCCCTGAAAATGCTTTCTGTGTTGGTAACAGTTGGCAAAAATTCTGAAGTGCTTGGGGAACACAGGCCCCTGCAACGGCTACTTAAGATATATCCATCAAGGTCTGAGGATACAAGAGCTCCAAAAGGAGATCAACAGAGCCCCAAAATCTGGGCCCAGGAGGGCCTGCAAAGACTGATGAATCAACCATGGACCATGCATGGAGAGGACCTAGACCCCCTGCTCAGATGTAGCCCATGGGCAGCTCAGACTACATGTGTGATTCCCTGGTAAGGGGAAGAGGGGCAGTCTCTGGCATGAACTCTTTGCCTGCTCTTTGATCACCTCTCTCTGGCTAGGCGGCCTTACTAGGCCACAGAGAAAGAGGATCCAGGCAGTCCTGATGAGACCTGATAGGCTACAGTCAGAGAGTAGGGAAGGAGAACCTCCCCTATCAGTGAACCAGGGAAGGGGCACAGGGGGGAGAGGTAGGAATGGAAGGAAATGTGGGAGGAGGCTACAGGTGGGATACAAAGTGAATAAACTGTAATAATATTTTTTTAAAAAGATTTATCCATCAAGAAGCCAGGCCAATCAAATCTCAACCAAAGCAATGTCTGCTCATAGTTGCAGAGACTTTCTACATTCCTGCTTTCTGTATACTCTGATGGGAATCTCCAAGCAGAGTCCACATTTTACCTTCTACTTTTTATTTAAGCAAAACCCAATGTGCAGAAAAATTTCTTGTAAAACATGCCCACTGGATCTGATTGAATTTAAGGAAGACAAAACCATACCTGTAACTCTCAATGAGGTCAAGAACATGTAACGAGGTAGGTCTTAGTACCTGGAGAGAATCTAGTACTATTACTAAGTAAGTGGACTTGGCCTTTTTGAGGCTTAATGACATGTTGCTCTTTCATGTCTGTACAAATCAGTACATCGCAGAACCTCATTAGAGAAACTTCTCACAGTAGATAGCAATTAATGTAGAGATCCACAAGTGGTCAATGTGCAGAAAATAAAAGACTTTGGGGTGCTCAGTCCCAAATAGAACATCTATAATCTCCAGTGTTCCATAAAGGCTCAGGGTTCTACACTGAGAAGGGAATGGAAGGATTGCCAGAGGTAGGGGATGATTCAAGGAAACCGTGTTTTCTGAACAAAGCAAGGCTTATTTGAACTTACAGCAGTCGTGGTAGCATGCATAAGACCTGTGCCAGCTCAATACAGACAAAGATGAGAAGGGGCACAGATTACCATCCCTAGCTTAGAGAAGTTGTCATTTCATAGCTGCTGGGAGAAGAGTTGTTTTTCTTGACACACACTAAATATTCTAAATTCTATTGTTCATCTCCTTGTATTGAAAAGCCCCAGTCTCTGAAAGTTATGAATTCATAGATCTCCCCCTGAGCTTTTCTTCATGTCTCCAATTGTAACCTAACTGACAAAGTGTCTGAGGCTCATCTAAACCAAAAGCTTAATTGGGTATTCAGAGAACTAAGCACAGGAAATTTGTGTTCTTCCTTTGTCCTACAACATACTTCACATCTTTGCACATACTGGTAGCTGAGAGCCAGCATTCTATCAGACCCCTTTCTACCCAAAAGACATGAAATCAGCATTCACTAAATATTGTCTCATCAGACTCTTCCCTTGCCCACTGACAACTGCATAAGGAATAGAATGCATGGGAAAATGCAAACAGCCAAATCATGATCTTCAAAGGTACAGTGCACTTGACACAGCATAGCAGCTGTTTCTTAGTACATTTGAAAACCAGAGGAGGCATGGCAGGAGCACACGATGGCAGCAACACCTCCTTGGCAAACATTTGGCAGTGAAGAAGAAAGCTTAAAGCAGTATGCTGGCCCAAAGCATGTCATACTCTCCCAGGTGGGTCTAGAGTCCACTGAATTGACAACTTTACACTAACCATCAAAGTGCTATTCCATTTCAGCCCAGAAGAACAAAGCAGCTCTTGTAGGGATTATCCTTAAGTAATGGGCACCCTTATATCTCTTGAAATATCCTGTTTTATCCTTTAGAAAAAAAAGTTTAAGAAATATAGAAACATTTATTGACACTTTCTGATTTGTCAGTGTTCATTCCTCTTCTAAAATTTTATCTGTTCTTTCATATATTCATAATATATTTAGATCCTATCCACACCATGCTTCCTCCATCAAATTTTCTCATATCTCATTTCTTGATGCTCTTCTGCATTTATATTCTCTCCTTTTTGTTTTTTTCTTTTGTAATACTCTGGAATCAATTATAGCTGCCCTTATACACATAAGTATAGGACCATTGACTGGAGGACAAACAACCTGCCAGGACACACATTCATGGAGAAAACTGACTCTGTCTTTCCCTGCATTTCTCAATGGTCTATATCTCCCAGCTACTATTAGGGTCATATCAGCAGCTCTTTCACCCATCCTAGAATGCTTATTGGCTTGATCATGTGTGGGCAACTGCACCTGCTATGAGGTCATCAGTGCAACAACGCTCTCATACCCAGAAGACCCTATTCCATGGCAGTCTTCTCTAAGTTCTGGCTCTTTCAAATTTCCATCACTTTATTCAGTGTTTGGGGCTGAGCATGCCATAGCCATTTTAGTCTTTGACCCTTGACAAATAGTGAGTCTCTGTGTTAACTCTTTCCCCTTAATAACAAGACCTGTCTCTGATTAAGGATGAGAGATGAAATAATATAAAGGTATAAGGAAAAGTATTTGGGTGCTATGTCTACTTAGGAAAATAGTGGAGTCTTCCCTGAGGTGTACGACCTTCACAGCCACGGGGTTTTAGCCAGGTTTATAATACAAGATATGACACACCTTTTTTGGAGAGGGACTTAAATCTTGTTAGAAAGCTCTTGGTTACCCCCATTACACTGATGTGGCAACTGAACCACACATCTTGCCAGACTGGTGATTACAGATTTCAATGTTCACAGAAGGTTAATAATATTGATAACCGTTGTCCACCAGCAGCTTTCAAAGACCTTTCAGAAATCTTAAAAGATAACCAGCAAGGTAGAGGAATTCAGGTCAGTACCAGCTTGATTTCTCCATGTCCTGTGACCTGAGCATGTGGTAGACGGTAAAGTTTTGCCAACAAGTTCTGGCAGTTGATCAAGAGAAACAGCAATAGCCTCTATTATTTGCTGGGATCTCTGGGATTCACCTGACCAACTAACTGAAGGGAGGTAGACCATACCTGACAATGATAACTTTTATAGTTTGATCAACTATAGATATAAACTATAGAGAGAGATAAACAACATAATATAAAGCTCATAAAATACTAGATTCATGTGTTTTTAAAAATACTCATGCCATACTGTCTCATGTCCTTCCCTTCCATTTCTCTCTTCACATAAGGTTACCCCTTCTTTATGTTCCTTTTTCATACCACCTGTGTTATACTGTACCCATCCTCAAGCTTTCTCCATTGCCTAATGGCTACTTTCTTGTTTCCTGGCTTCCACATATGTCACAAGACAAGCTCACAAATCTAAAGGTTTAATACTAGGATAAACATAAGTTGAGATGCATGCTGCATTTATTTTTCTGGATCTGGTTTACAACATTCATTGTAATTTTTTTTCAGTTTGGTCCATTTTTCTTCAAATTTCATGATTTAATTTTTTACTTTAGAAACTATTGAGTGTGTATAGATATTTTCCTGCATGTGTGTCTGTGGTTCACATATGTTCAGTGCCCATGGAGGCCAGAGGAGAGCCTCAAATTCTCTAGAGGTGGAGTTACAGACAAGTTTTTAGCTGACTTTGCAAACAGAACTCCAAGTCATCTGCAAGAGAAGAAACTGTTCTTACCTGCCAAACCACCTCTCTAAGCCCAATTTTGTTACTCTTTAGAGCAGAAAAAAAATTGCATTATGTACTGTACCACACCATTATCCATTCATCATTTGGTAATAACCGAGGCTGTTTCCATTTCCGAGGCATTATGACTGAAATGTCAGTGAACTGGAAGTGCAATTATCTCTAACAGGATGGATATAGAGTTTTTTGGGCTAATATCCCTGAGTTGTGTGTCTGTGTAATGTGTTGGATTCATTTTTTTTAGCTTTCTGGGGATCCTAGATTCTAATTTCTACTGCTACATGTGCCAGTAGGGTTGTTTGTTTTGTTAAGTCGAAACAAATTAGAGTTATTTGGAAAGAGGAACCTTAATTTATAAAGTGTGCCCATCAGATTGACATGTCTACTTTCACAACATCGACATGATGATTTCATTACCGTGACTGTAGTATAGCTTAGTGTTAGATATGGTGATCCCTCTTGTCATTATTCTTTTGGTTCAGAACCGTTTTGGGTATTGAAGTATGGGTTTCATCTTAAGGAGAAGTATTTAAATCAAGTAAGAAAGTGCCTAATTACTCTCAGTATGTTTGTGCTAATACTGAACCAGTGGACACCTCTTACCAGGCCAGTCACTATTGTAGCTCCCAGGGTTGGGGTTGCAGTTAAGTAATACTGATGATTTCTTTTCCACTCCAGTAGCATTAATAGCACCTTCCAGCACTGTGAAAGCTAGCCAGTAGGGATGAAGTTTCCAGGTCAGTGCCATATTGATTTCTCCATGTTCCATGACTCAAGTTTGGTGTGTTCAGCAGTAGAGTTTTATTGCTAAGTTCTGGAGTGAAAACAAAAGCATTGGCAATTGTCTGTACTCTGTGAGAGTCTTTGGGACCTCAGTGGACAACAAGTCCAGGATAACCCATTCTTTTTTTTAATTTATTATTATTATTATCATTTATTACAATTTATTCATTTTGTATCCGGGCTGTGTCCCCCTCTTATCTCCTCCCAATTCTACCCTCCCTCCTCTTCTCCCTGTATGCCCTTCTCATAGTCCAGAGGTAGGGGAGAACTTCCTCCCCTTCTGTTTGACCCTAGCCTATTAGGTTTCATCAGGACTGGTTGCATTGTCTTCCTCTGTGGCCTGGAAAGGCTGCACCTCCCCCAGGGGGAGGTGATCAGAGAGCCTGCTCTGAGTTCATGCCAGAGAAAACCTCTGCTCCCCTTATTAGGAACTCCACTTGGAGACTGAGCCTATGGGCTACTTCTGAGCCCGGGTTTTAAGTCCTCTCCATGCATTGTCCTTGGTTGTGGTATCAGTGGGAACTAGAAAAGGTCATCTTGAGTGAGGTAACCCAGAAGCAGAAAGACACAAATGGTGTATACTGACTCATAAGTGGATATTAGCCATATAATGTACGATAAACATACTAAAATCTATATTCCTAAAGAAGCTAAACAATAAGGAAGACCCTGGGAAAGATGCTCAATCCTCATTCAAAAGGTTAATTGCGATAGACATTGGAAGCAGGAGAAGATAGAGAACAGGACAAGAACACTCCATCTTCCATGCTGTTTCCTGAGCCTTAAGTGAAGCAGTTAAGTTGGAAATGTATCGATGATGACTGACCACCTCACTTGTTTTCTGAATATAAAAAAGACCTGAAGAAGTGCAACACCAAGAGACTTGCTAACATGGAAAGGGGAATTCTCACGAAGCCCCAATCATAAACAAACAACTCCAGGCAAGTAAGAAGTGCTGAGAATAAGAAACAGTCCTCCACAGTATGGAGCTCCTAATTGGTTACCATCAGCAAATAATCAACCCTGAATTTATATACCTATAGAAGTAACACTCAACAGAAGGAGCAGATCTGTATTCATGTAGTTAGGCAAGTGTGTGTGGGTGTGTGGGTGTAATAATAACCTACAAAAAGAAACTATAATTTTGAGAGATGAAGGGTACATTCATGGGAGGATTTGGATGAAGGAAAAGGAAGAAGGAAGCGATATAATTGTATTCACTTCTTAAAAAGAAAATGAATAACTTTCCTCAGCTGCAACTGTGATGCTCCATCTTTGAGAGGAAGTCAAGGCTATGTTGGGGTGAGGCCCTCACTTTATCTGGTGACTAGCACATGTCAAGAGTGCACAACATGGTGTCCATCTCCAAGCTCACCTGCATCTACTGTGTCCACTTCTTGAATGACAAAGAATTGATAGTCATTGAGGGTCAGATCAATGCCCTCACTGAGGCAGGCGGTGTCAATGCTGAACCTCTCTGGCTTGGCTTATTTTTAAGGCATGGCCAATGTCAATACTGGAAGCCTCATCTGCAACCTGCAGACTACTTGGCTTGCTCCACCAGCTGGAGCTGTTCCAGCAGGTGAGGGACTCCCAGCTGGGTCAGTCCACAGCACCCTAGTAAGGAGAGGAGGGCCAGAGAATTCGAATATAAGGAAAGCATAGGTAGACGAAATGACAGAGACCACACCAAGTTGGATTGGATCTACTGCGCTTTACTGAAGTCAAGCCAACACTTATATAGTGATTACCTAAAGAAGCACCTGAAGTTGACATATTTTTCAGAGCATTCAGACTTTTTACCAAACATACAAAGTTTACATTTTCACTGAAACAGTAACCTGGTAGAAGCAGTGTCTACAAAAAACCTTGGCCTAACAGCCTCTTAAGCAGAGCAAACATAGAACTAGTGCCTTATTTACATAGTGTTATTGCTGCCAATTTAGCGAGTAGAGGGCCAGGGGTTGTTAAGCTTGTGGTCTGTTTGTGTAGTTTATTGTTAGTTAATTAGTGAGTGGAAGGCCAGGGGCTGTCATTGCCCTCTGAACTAAGCTGGCTAAAGATTTACAACCCCCCTGGAGTTAAGCACTAAGGGAAATTCCTCCTGTTTGTCTTGATAAGGATTTACAATCTTTCCTTAGAGATAAGATGCTTGAGTTAGCCTGTCCGTAAAACTCATAGTATAATATAAAACTCTCTGACCTTCTATGTTTGTCTATCTTCTTTTTGCCTCATCATAAACATCTGTGTTTGGTAATGGTTTTGTAGTAGTTTTACTGCAGTGGGAATATTGAGAGCATTTATCCTAACAGATCCTGATTAAATATTTTCTTTAGAAAGCCCTAAAACTCTTGTCCCTTTATTACTTACAATGTTTGGTTTTTCCACAAGCAATTTCTGATGCTGAATCTGATTTATTACCTCTCCTAAAATTTTATTTTCCTTCTACTCTTATTTGCTAAAGCTTTTAGTAATCTATTAGCAATGTGTTTCCTTGGATAGTTAATTGTGCTGTTCCAAGAATCATAGAGAAACAGCAAAAAGGCTCATCAATCCAATCCTGTAACCAAGTAAGTCGTGGGACTCTAAGAATATGTCTTTTGGCTTAGATGGCCATGTTAGGGTTCTTGCTAGGGACTTTCAGAGAGCTTTTATTCCTGTGGGATATCTCTTGTCTGTTTGCATAATTTTATGCTTTCATAGCACATTTTTATGCTATACAGAAGACTCCTGGAGTTAGTGTAGCACTAGGACCTCACTTGGATCCTGAGTCTATGGGCTACATCTGAGTAAGGATTTTAGGTCCTCTCCATGCATGGTCCTTGGTTGGAGTACCAGTCTCTGCAGGGCCTCCTGAGCCCAGGTTTTTTGGTTCTGTTGGTCTCCTTGTGGAGTTCAGGTCCCCTCCAGGGTTTTTCTATCTCCTTCTTCTTCCATAAAGGTTTCCTGCACTCTGCCCAAAGTATCTCTTTCAATACCCTGATGGGTAGAGTCTTTCAGAGGCTCTCTGTGGAAGGCTCCTGTCCTATTCCTTTTCTTCTCCTACTTCTTTTGATATCCTGTTTGCCCTTCTGAGTGAGGTTTGAACTTTTACCCTAGGTTTCTCCTTGTTGTTTAGCTTCTTAAGGACTATAGATTGTATTATGTTTATCCTCTATTATATGGCTAATATTCTTATAAGTAAGTATATACCATATATGTCTTTCTGCTTCTGGGATACTTCACTTAGGATGATCTTTTCTAGTTCCTACAATTAGCCTGCAAATTTTATATTTTCCTTGTTTTTAATTGCTGAGTAGTATTTCATTGTGTAAATTTCATTGTGTACCACAATTTTTTGTATCCGTTCTTCAGTTGAGGGACATCTAGGTTGTTTCCAGATTCTGGCTATGATCGATAAAGCTGCTATGAACATAGTTGAGCAAATGTCCTTGTTGTATGGTTTAGCATCTTTCAGATATATGTCCAGGAATAGTATAGCAGTATTCCTAATTTTCTGAGAAAGTGCCAGATTGATTTCCAAAGTGGTTGTACAAGGTTACATTCCCACCAGCAATGGAGGAGGGTTCCCCTTTGTCCACATCCTCTCCAGCATGTGTTGTCACTTCAGTTTTTTATCTTAGCCATTCTGATGGGTGTGAGGTGAAATCTCAGGGTTGTTTTGATTTGTATTTCCCTGATGACTAAGGATGTTGAACACTTCTTTAAGTGTTTCTCTGCCATTCGATATTCCTCTATTGAGAATTCTTTGTTTAGCTCTGTACCCCAGTTTTTAATTGGAATACTTGCTTTGTTGCTGTTATCTTCTTGAGTTCTTTATATATTCTGGATAGTAGATCTCTGTCAGATGTATGGTTGGTGAAGATCTTTTCTCAGTCTGTAGGCTGTCATTTTGTTCTGATGGCAGTGTCCTTTGCTTTACAGAAGCTTTTCAGTTTCCTGAAGTCCTATTTATTGATTGTTGATTTTAGAGCCTGTCTTGTTGGTGTTCTGGTTCAAGAAGTTGTCTTCTATGCCAATGAAGTCAAGGTTTTTTGCCACTTTTTCTTCTGACAGATTTAGTGTATTTGATTTTATGTGGCGGTCTTTGATCCACTTGGACTTTGCTTTTGTGCAATATGATAAATATGGATCTACTTCCATTTTTTATATGGAGAACAGCACCATTTGTTGAAGATACTATCTTTTTTCCATTGTATGGTTTTGGCTGCTTTGTTAAAATTTAAGTTTCCGTAGGTGTGTTGGTTTATTCTGGGTCTTCTATTCTATTCCATTGATCCACCAGTCTTTTTCAATGACAGTACCATGCAGTTTTCATTACTATTGCTTTGTAGTACAGCTAGAGATCAGGAAAGGAGATACTTCCAGAAGATCTTTTATTGTACAGGATTGTTTTAGCTATTCTGAAGTTTTTGTTTTTCCATATAAAATTGAGAATTGTTCTTTCAAGGTCTGTAAATATGTTTGCCCCATGCACTGAAACTCTTCTCAGGAAAGCCAGAGAGCCAGCTGCCCCCTTTACTGCTCAGAGTTTATCTTCCATTCCACCTATGTTCTCCCATTCCACCTTTGCTTCTCCTCTTGTGTTTGTGCATCAGCCTGATCTTATTAACAACAGAAGAGAGTTTTCTTTGTGCCTTTCATATATATCCCTCTGCACGATTGTGTTACAGGCATGGCTCTGTCCTCCTTTCTTCTTTCCCTTCCTTCTCAATAGGAATCCCAGAACTGAGGACATTGGGTTCTCCTGTCACTTCTCCCTCCATAGTTTCAGAAGACATTATGCAGAAGCCTCTTTTCCTGGCACAAATAAAATACAGATAGTTCTACCAGAGCGCTGTGGAAGAAGATGTAGAGGACAGGCTGTCTTGCTCACACAGCTTTCCTGTGAGGCTCCTTTAGCTCTGCTTGAGGCACACACTTTTGCATCAGATTTTGGGTTAGTCCCAGTCTAGACTTAAGTATGGAAGAGCCTACTTCTTGCTCTTCTGTTGTGGCTATGTGTGATGTTTGTGCCAATCAGAGAAACATAGAGGGACACAGCACAGTGAGGAAACAAAGCAATCAGAGAGGCAGGAGCACAGCATTCAGGTGCTGAGTTTGTGCTCAGCTCCCCCTGTAGTTTCTGTCACTGTGTCACTCAGAGCACAGTAGTACACAGCCGAGTCTGACTCTTGCACTGAGGCTTTCTGCAAGTGGAAGGATTTGGTTTCTTTATCATATGTGGCTTCAAACCCTCTGCTGCTTCCCTTGTCGTTGGCCTTTGAGACTCTAAAGAGGAGCTGTGGACCTTCTCCAGGATACTGCACATACCAGAACAGGGCTGGGTAACCTGAGGCTGAATAGTTGCAGTGTATAGTAAGAAATTCGTCTTCTGAGAGGACCACTTGACCTTCTGTCTGAGTCACTGGGTCTCCGTGTGTTCTTGCTGGGGCAAAAAACAAAAACAAAACAAATATATGGATATATTCAGGGCTCCAGATTTTTTTTTTTTTTCTGACATAAAAAAGAAAAAAGTTTAAGGTCAGTTTACTTACTGAGCATGAGAAGTACCACAGTCACGAAGCCCGGAGAAGAGTTCAACTTTAGTGCCATCTCGACAATGTTCTCAATTTGTGAAAACATTGAGAAACAGTCTTAACTTAAGTTCTCACAGGAAATGCTATAGCGTTAGGATGCTGCGCCCTCTGGTGGCCAAAGAGTAACCTAAGTAAAATGTAGCAAAATTTACTGGAAAACACTGGAAACAATGAACAATTAGTTTGAGTTGAGGGATCTCTGGTACTTCAAAGGTCGTATTTTCTCTGTTCTAAGAGAATGACAATTTAAAGAAAATTTTTATTAATGTTTTTCAGAAAAGAAATCACACTCTATAAAAAGTAGTCAATATTTCTAAATTTCAGGAAAAGTGAAGAAACACATAAGTTATTGAACTCTATGGAGTGACCTGAATTTTTGAAAAAGGTTCCGCTTCATGATTTCCTTGTTTTTAATAGCCGAGGAGTATTCCACTGTGTAAATATGCCACAATTTCCGTATCCATTCATCCGTTGAGGGACATCTGGTTGCTTCCAGATTCTGGGTATTACAAATAAAGCTGCTATGAACATAGTTGAGCAAAAGTCCTTGTTGAATGGTGGGGCATCTTTTGGGCATATGCCCAGGAGTGGTATAGCTAGATCTTGAAGTACTTTGGGCAGAGCATGGGGGAGGGATAGAAACACATGGAGGGAACAGGAGCCCCACAAGGAGACCAAAAATGGGGACCTGCACAGACTGATGCACCAACCATGGACCATGCATGGAGAGGACCTTGACCCCCTATTCAGATTGGCAGCTCAGTCTGCATGTGGGTCCCTGAGTTAGGGGAGCAGGGGATGCCTCTGGCATGAACTCAGTTGCCTGTTCTTTGATCACTTGGCCCTGGTGATGTGGCCTTGGGAGGCAACAGAGGAAGTGGAGCCAGGCACTCCTGATGAGACTTGATAAGCTATGGGCAGATGGCAGAGGAAGAGAACGTCCCCTTTCAGTGGCCTAGGGAAGGGGATAGGAGGGAAAAGAAAGGGAGGGTGGAGCTGACAAGTTAAGGGATGGGGCTTCAATCAGGATATATAATGAGGAAACTAAAATTTTTTGAAAAAGTTCTGCTTCTCCCTTAAAACATTTCCTGCTAGCATAAACTGACTGATTCTCTCACTCTCTGACCTAAGTCTACATAACAGACTTCATTTTCTGTCTTCAACCTCAGTGAGCTTTTCCCAGTGTTTAGGTTAAGCTCCATGTTTATATTTAAAATATAAATCTCTTTCTTTGTTACTACTAAGAACATTCTGGAATTAAATGCAATAATGATACACATTCTTCCAGTTTCTCACTACCATTTTTACAATTGTTTGCGTATGATTGTTTAAACTTCATTTGTGGCCATTGTTTTAATTGTCTTTATGGGTCATTTTATATCCTAAAACAGAACTAAATAACAAAATCTTCATTATACATCACTACACTTTAAACTTCTTTCTACACCACTTACACTTATAGGGTAATCACAGTGAGGTATACCAGTAGCCCATGATCATTACAACCTCTCTGCTTTAATAGAGAAATGGATTTAAGAAGCAAGCCATGTTTCTCTCTCATGGCATTGTCAGTTGTGTGTGTGTCGGGGGCAATGTACCATTCATAATGGACTTGCTCTTCTAAGGCAGGAGTGCACAGAACCCCAGGGGAATAGGAAAAAAAAATTGCATCTTGAGCTGCCATCCTGGTCTTTCTAGTTCTGATTTTAGTTTGTTTGCTTATTGGTGTTTTGAAATTATTATGTAATTACAATATTTCTCCCTTTCCATTATTCCCTCCAAAATCTCCCATATGCCTACCTCTTTCCACTCTCCTTCAAATCTATAGCCTCTTTTTTTTTTCTTTTTTAAAAAAAACTAATTGTTGTTGCATGCATATAAGAAGCTATTCCTAAATACAATATATGTTTGGTCCATCTAATGTTACATGTATGTATGAGTTCAGAGGTGACTATTTGGCACTGGACAACCAAGTAGTGTGGTCTTCCTTGGGTAAGACCATCTCTCTCATTCTCAGCTGTCCTCAGTTACCTCTGCCTCTTTGTTTAGGGTTCGGTCTTCATGTGCTATTCTGTGTTGACTTTGGCATGTTCGTTAGTGTCACTCTTGTTCAGCTCACATTTCAGTGGTCATGTTGATGAGATGTTACATGTTTAACTTCTGATATTAGTAGGGGACACAATTTTCAGCAAACTCCTGATCGTCATTTTTACAGTCATTCTATTTCCTCCTCTGCAATGTTCCCTGAGGCTCAGGTGCAGAGGTGTTTTTAGATGTATCCATTGGGACTGGGCTCCTCAACTCTTCATTTTCATTGGTGGTGGTATTCTTTAGTGGTTTCTAGCTATGGCAAAGAGACGCTTCCTTGATGAGGGGTGAAGACTACAGCTATTGGTGGGTATGGGGCAATTGTTTATAGATTACTGTTAGTAATCATGCTGGTTTCATAAAACAGTGGTCGTAGATTCTCCACTACTAACTTGCACTACTAACTCCATGACTTTATTCGCACTGAATAAGTTTCCAGTGCCAGATACAGCTTTCTTATGGTGGAGTGGGTCTTCAGTCCAATTAGAGAGCTGTTGGATCGTACTAATGTGTGTGCCATTACTGCAGCTGTAGGATCATTGCACCATGTTGATTGCTGATGTGGCTCATAGGCATCATACCTGCGTAGGACTCTTGGTTGCCTTTCTCCTCTGGAATCTTGAATGGAACTTTCTTGTACCAAGAAAAATAGTCTTCTGGAGAGGGTATTCAGGTCAGTTTTAGCTTAGTGGTTTCTGGGACCTGTGTCTGAAGTGACTGGTCTCTTCAGCAATAGGCACTCACTACCTTTGGGGTTAACCAAGGTCAACAGCAATGGGCTGTATGTTTTGGGAGTCCCTTGCAAAACCCTGGGCACCAGCTTGAAAGAGGGTTCTTATGTATGTCATTGGAGTTTTTGTTAGGTGGTATTTGGCTCTTGAAGGAGGCACCATCAAACTATGTGGAAACAATTATTAAAACCATGTATATGCATGTTTATGTATATATTTATATATAATACATTTTACATATTTATAATATATAATTACACAATATATGGACATCACAATTATATATTAAGTATATAAACATGTATGAATATATATATATAGAATAATATATATATACACACACATATATATATATTACAGGGATTATCTTTTAGGCAAGTAGTTAATAATATCATTCCTTCTAGCATTTTCAGACAGTTTGCTTTTCTGGGTCTGAATTTCCTTAGTCAACATAATCTTTTTTCTATTTACCAGCAAAGTTCCTGATTTCATTTTTTCTTTACAAGTCAAGAGTGTCCCATAGTATTTCTGTATCACATGATCTTTAACCATTCGTGTGTTGTATATTTGGATTGTTTTCATTTCCTACCTATTGTGAATAAAGCAACAATGAACATACAGAATAAGTGTATGTGGAGTAGTACAAGAAGTCCTTTGGGCACATGCTGAAGCCTAGCGTGGTCGGGTCCTACGAGATATTAATTTTCAGCCTTTTGATAATCATCTACACTGATTTTAATGGTGGATGCACCAATTTGCAACCCCATCAGTGAACAAGGGTTGCCTTTTTCCAGTATCTACTCCAGCACTTGTTTTCAGTGTTTCCATGGATATTTGTTGAAATCTCAAAATTGTTTTGTTTGCCTTGCTGTAATTTCTAGGGACAATTAACATTTTTTTCTGGATATTTTTATTAATTTTTTGTTGTTTCTTTTGAGAAGTCCCTATTCAGGTTCCAGGTCCCTTTTTCAAATGTGACTTTTGGGGAGGTTCCTTTGTATATTCTGGATTTACAGCCTGTCAAATGTATATCTGGCAAAGATTCATTCCCATTTTATGGGTTGCCTCTTGACCCTGTTGGTTGTTTCTTAACTGTGCAGAAGCTTTTTAGTTTCACAGATTCCCACTTTTCAATCGTAGGCTTTAATTGTTGGACAACTGGCATCTTATTAGAAAGTCCTTTTCCCTACATCATGTAGGTACTGGCTATGTTTTCTTGTAGTAGTTTCAATATTTTAGTTTTACCATTTATGTCTTTGATAATTTAGAACTAGTGTGTGTGTATATAGTGTGTGTGTTAGGTGGTTTCATCAGGTCTACTTTCGTTCTTCTGCATGTAGACATCCAATTTTACCAGCACCATTTGTTGAGGATGTCTCCCCGCCCCCCCATCAAGTGTGTTTGGCATCTTTATCAAATATCAAGTGGGTGAAGTTACATATTCTCATGAAGGCCTTCAGTTTTGTTCCATTGTTCTACATATCTGTTTTTATGATACTACCAAACTGTTTTTATTACTATCACTCTGTAAGATAACTTAAGATCCGAAATCGTGTTATTCACCAGCATTTTTTTTTGCTCATGCTTGTTTTTGAATCAGTTCTTTTATGATTCTATATGAATTTGAGGGTAGTTTTTTTTACTTTTCTGTGCAAAGTGAGATGAGGATACCGATTGGGATTACCTTGACTGTCTAAATAGCTTTTGGTATAATAGTCACTATAATAATGTCAGTTTTACTAATCCAGAAGCATGGTGTCTTTTCACTTTCTAATGATTTTTTTCCTATCTCCTTTTCAGAGCTTTAAAATTTCCTTTCTATAGTTCATTCACTTTCTTGGTGAGGTTTATTCATAGATACTCTATTTCTTTAAAGTTATTGTGAATGGGAGTATGTCCATGACCTTCTTTGTAGGTTTGTGGGTGAGGTATAAAAATCTATTGATTTGTGCAAATTGATTTTGGATTTCTTATAATTTCTAAAAGTTTTCTGGTAGAATTTTGTGATATCTAATATATAGTATCCTGTCATTTGCAAATATAGTTTGACTTCTTCTTTCCATATTTGTATCTCTTTAATTTCCTTCTCTTGACTTATTGCTTCAACTAGTACTTTAAGCACAATGTTGAAAAAGAATAGGGCTAGTAGACATCCTTGACATTTCTGACATCAGTGGGATTAGTTCAAGGTTTTTTTTTTCATTTAGGATAGTGGTTCTCAACTTTTCTAATACAGTGACACTTTAACAGAAATCCTCATGTTGTGGTGAGCCATCCCCATCATAAAATCAAAATTATAACTTCATAAATTGTGATTTTACTACTGTTATGCAAATATAATGCAAATATCTGTGTTTTTATTGGTCTTAGGCAAGACCAAGAGGTTAAGAGTCCAAGTTCAGAGCTGCTAATTTAAGATGATGTTGGCTCTGGGTTTCTCCACAAGGAGAGCAAAAGAACCAGGAAATTGGAACACAGGAGTCTTTCCAGAGACTCATACTCCAACCAAGTACGATGCATGGAGACAGCCTAGAACCCCTGCACAGATGTAGCCCATGGTAGTTCAGTGTCCAAGTGGGTTCCATAGTAATAGGAAGAGGGACTGCCTCTGATACAAACTGATCGGCCTGCTCTTTGATCACCTCCCCCTGAGGGGGGAGCAGCCTTACCAGGCCACAGAAGATGACAATGCAGCCACTCCTGATGTGATCTGATAGACTAAGACCA
>REGO01001585.1:11116-26150 GCA_010120015.1 Rhombomys opimus | reverse complement strand
TGTGTGTGTGTGCATGTGTCAGATTTTAGGATAGAAATGGTGGCTTACTTCCTTGTCCCATTTGACCAGAGTAATTTTGTCTATTTTCTCTACAGTAGCGTCTAACTTTAAAACTAAGATAGTTCTTGTTGACAGAAGACAGATGGATTTTTGTCTCTTGATGCATTCAGTTACATTGTGTATTTTGAATGAATAACTGAGCCCAGTTATATAATAATGAACTTGGGAGATGAAACACTAACAAACAAAATAACCCAATTAAAAATGGGGCACGGAACTAAACAGAGAGTTATCAACAAAGGAATCTCGAGTGGCCAAGAAGCCCTTTAAGCAATGCTCAAATACCTTAGTCATGAGGTAAATGTGAACCAGGACGACTCTGACATTCCATCTCAAACCAGTCACAATGGCTGAGAACAAGATCTCGGGCAACAGCACATGTTGATGAGTGAAGGAAAGGAAACACTGTTCAATTACTGGTAGGATTGTAAACTTGTACAACAATTTTGGAAATCAATCTTTTTTTTTTCTCAGAAAATTGAGTATATTTTAATTTTTAAAAGAATCTTAGAGAAAAGAAAGAAAGAGAAAACTGTCCTAAATTGTCTGAGGGAGTTGAAGCTAACTTCCTTATATTGTGTTTTTAATGTCTACATTATACTTGGCACTTACAAACTAGTAACTAGCAAATGCTGCCCTGGAAGGCCCGTGACACAGGATGTGGACACAGCCCCATGGTTTGAGGACAGGCTTCAGGTGCCCGTGGAGCAGTGTGTACTCGCGGCACAAAAGTACAGGGCTGAGTCTCCAGGGTGAGTGTCTGTGATGTGCAGGGAGAAGTGTTTGGCTTTCTTATCCAGTAAAACTGTAAGTCTTTGGTTCTGCTTTCTGTCCACATTTCCATGAATGTCCATGATGAACTGAAGACCCTTCCCAGGTTCTTGCTTATACCAAGGGAAGTAGTTGGATAAGCTGTCTGTGTAAGTGCAGTTGATGACAGCTCTGGCTTCCACCTGGACTGTCAGGATGGAAGGGTGCTGCTCTACCTGCTCTCCTTGGCTCATCCCTGTGCAGAAAGATAGAGAGAAAGGAGAAAGGTTGTCAGGTCATCACTTTCCAGGATTCTCTTTTTCTACAGTAACTAGAGAAAACTTGAATAAAACATAGATTCCCCTAGATGTCTCAGAAATGCCCACTGGTTATTCTGAGGCCCTAAAATATTAACTCACCATCCTTCTGCAGCCACAGAAACATGAATAAAGTAGGAATGCATGTCTTCATTGTTCTTATCAATGAAATTGAAATCCAGTGTCAACCGTGATGGCCGGAAGGTCAGCTCCAGCTACTAGGGTGTTGTTCTTTCTCAGTAACAATTCTAGCTCTGGAGTCTTCCCCCTCACCAATGAGAAAAAGGCTGTGCTTGTGCCTTAAGCCTACAGAGCCCACATACAAATAAGTGAATTCTCTGCATCCTCCCCAGCATTTGGGATCTACTGCCACCTTGTGGTTGTATCTCTAACCAGTAAGGTCTCTGGTTAAGTATTTTCTGACCCTATGAAGGATTCAGACACAGTGAACCCCTTTATGCCATATCAAGTGGGTTCTAGTACTGAGAGATCAAGAATGGTATTTGTACTCACTAGTTAAGCTGTTTCTTTTCTTTAAATGTAGTATAGGATATGTATAATGCTTCATACATAAATGTATATGCATGATACATACATATATATATATATATATGTATACATGTGATGTGTTCCTACATAAGGCTGTGTGACACAGGTGGGGGGGAGAGAGAGACATTTATTATGTCTAGAGCTGTGTTTACTAAGCCCCTGTCATATTGCAGAATGCACAGATCATTTGTCAAGCATTCTGCCTTATCTTGGAGATAGATACTTAGGTTTATATTTGTCCTCGAGAGTTATTTCTCTCATAAGAAGGTTTTTTTCAGGTCTCTTGTGGGCTTTCAGTTACAAGGGGACAATGTTCTTTTATTTCAGTGAGTTCTTGTTGACAATACAGATATGCTGTTTCTATGCTTGCATCTTTCCTTCCAAAGAAGTCAGCCTGGAATCACAAATATATTCAGCTACTCTTAGAAAAGTTCTCAGAAGTCATTTGGTCTTGAGGATGGCAACATCTATGTGGCTTACTCTCACAGCATCCAGTGTTGTAGACTGAATTACTGATAGAAAAGTAGTGTGCATCCTGGAGAATTGGCCAAGCCTTGAAAAAAAAAAAAGACACCTCAGGTTTCCTCCTTCCTGTGTACCCTCCCAGCATACCCCAATGCCTTTCTAAGAGATTTCCTTTTTTTGTGTCAACTGTGAGTTGAAACCCTCTGAGAACCCTGTGTCCACAAAGGCTTAGAAGCCTGTAGGCTGTCCTCACTGTCACTCTCATCCATCATTTAGATTTCTCTGGTATCATCCACATCTCCTTAACAGAAGAGTTAGAGCGGCCTACCCTCTTATTCCTCCTCCATTTACTAGAAACTCAATTGTACCTTGCTGTATTTTCTTTTCGTTCTCATCCACATTCCTTTGTATCAAGAGCCAATAAAGACACTCCACCTGGGAATCTGGTGGCCACACCCACCTGGAAAGAAAGTGGTCCATTTTCACTCACCTCTATGTCCTACAGGGCAGTTTCCCCGGTTTCACTGTAAGCCCTTCAGCAGACCACCTAAGGGCCATGTCCTTCCTCTTTGCTTCCATCACATAGGGTCTCCACCAAGCCTTGCAGAGGACCCAGCTTCCCTAGTTCCTGTATAACTTAACAGCACCCCCTCTAGCACATCCACTTTCCATCCTGTCACTTTTCAATGTAGAAAAACACTTTCTGCCCATACTGGCAGGGACTCGTTCAGGCAGGTCACTCACACTGTACTTCCTGCTCTCTGTCACAGTCTCTCCATTCTGAAGCCTGATAATAACCTGCTTAGAGAGGAAAAGTTACCCCTGGTTCCACCGTCCTCCCTGTCTTTTTAACTATCTATTCTATTTTCCCCCATTCAGGAAACCCTTCCCTTTCCTCTAGCTGCCTACTCTGTATCTATCTTCTGTAGGTATACAGATTGTGGCAAGCCTATAGAAGGCTTAAAATCTAATATCCAAAGGTAAGATAATACACACCATATTTGTCTTTGTGAGTTTAGTCTTACTTAGAGAAGGCCTCATTCTCAGTAGTAAACGGCCAAATCAATGGTGTATTTCAGGATTTTTATTTTTTGTATCATAATTCTTTCCCTGGGCATGGTTTGCCATATCTGCCATTTACCTACAGATTATGTTTTCCAGTTTTGTGTTCTTATGGAATTTCTGTGTGCACATATCTCTGCATGTGTATGCACTTCACATTTTATTTGTTTTGTTTTGTTTTTCTATTTGCTATGTTTGGTTTTCTTATTTGCCTGATTTTTTTCTAGAAGAAAGAGAGAGAGAGAGAGAGAGAGAGAGAGAGAGAGAGAGAAACTAAAGAATGAAATTGGATGTGTGGAGATGGGGAGCATCTGGAAGGAGATGAGGAAGGGGATACATAGACTAGAATATATTGTGTGGAGAAAATCCATTTTCAATTTAAAACCAAAAGAGAACAGTAGTGCTGCAGCCTGATTATTTCTTGCTCAAAGTGCTAGTGTTTACACAGATTGGAGCTGTTGATTTTTGTTATTACACAGATTGGACCATGTCCTTTACAGACCCCACATGCTGAGCTGCAAGGGTTGATTTTCCTTGAGGTGATTGTTTCTGCCTGAATGAGGCGGAGACACAATGCAAAGGGAGATATCTGGAAACAGAGTTTCTACCCAGTCATGTTCATTTATCACCTGATCATTTTATAATGGCAGCTTGCACATACTCTCTGCTTTGTAATGATATTGTATGAGGGACTTGCATAAATTCTTCTGGCATTGAATTTTTTTGCTACTTACTGAACACAGAAAATATCTGTGAGCAGTGTTGGGCGTAATGAGACTGGGAAAAATTGTTTCAGCCTTTGGAAATCTAAGACCATTCATATTCTCAGGCATCTAACATGCCTGCCATTTCTCTGACAGATCCTAGGGCTCTGGAGAAATTAGATATGATCTTATCAGTGTTTCCATACATCCCATAACACAATGAATTGGTAGTGGATCATGGTGAAGATGAAAATTAAAGTCAAATAACATAAAATTGGACTTTGCTCAATATAGAGATCATTTGTGGTTTGATACGGTTGTATACTGGACAGCCTAGGCAGAGATAGGCAAGATACTCCTTTATGAGGCTCTGCTTTTAATCATTAAATATAGCACTTCTTTCTTGTAAGAAATATATATACCCTGCAACTTGGAGAAACTGAGAATGGCCAGTGGTTTATTAATATATGAAGCAAAAGTCATATTGACAGCTTCATCTTGATGGATTTCTGGAGTTAGAGATACTCTCAGGGGTAACTAGAAAACTGAAATTCTCAACAAAGGTTGTGATACATTTTGTGAAACCTGACATAAAAAAGGAAATCGTTTCTTTCCCCAGATGTAAAAAATAGTGCCCTCGATGACTTGAAAACACAACAGAGTTTTCACTGTTGTGATTTATATAAAAATATCAAGACACAAAGTGCTGTCACCTAGAAGTTACCATTATTGGGCTTGTTCAGGAAGAGCTGGTGGGAGCCTGGGTTTGTGAGGAAGGCTGTAGGAGAGAGAGGCCGGGCCAGGGATGAACAGGTCGGTGGTTGCTGCAGATAAGCGATTGCTACTGCTTGCAAGGCTTAGGAGGTATAAGACAGTGAACAAATTTAAGAAGCCACGTAAAGTAAACTGGACAGAATTAATCAAAGTTGATCCAGTTGACCTGCCACTTCAAGAAGCGTTGGCAGATAATTTATGGATTTCCTCATCAAAGGTGGAAATAAGTGAAGTAAAAGGTGAACATGAAGAAAGCATGGTAAATTTATTCAGAGTTTCACAGATGTTGAAGAAGGTGACAGCTGAAGAAGTAGGCCTGGCTTTGGGAGAAATTGGAAAAGCTGGAGAAGGGCAAGCAAAATGTGAAAATCAACTAAAGACAAAAGTAAAGAAACTGGAAGATGAACTGGTGATGGTTCAGCAGTCTGCAGGTGGGCAGGATACTCATTATGCGCTATGAAATTCACCAGCCTGAAAACCAATTGGAACAAAAATCATAAAGAATTAGAGAATGTGGAGGGCATTTAGATAAAAAGAAGAAAGTTAATAAAAAATTGGCTCTTTGAATGAGGAGGCAGAACACTAAAACAGCAAATTAAGAAGAGAATTAACAGCTTTGTCAGGATATTACTGATAGCAGAGACAAATAGATTCACAAAAGTAACCACTTTGATTACAAAGAGGAGACAGTGGCAACTGATCACATCTGTCTTAAAAGAAATTTGAACTTGTTCAATATCTGGATGAAATTCAGCCTTTAACATAAGCTGATAAAAACACCGAAGTTTAGAATCAAGAAATGAGGAAAAAAAGACTCTAGAAGAATCTTGCAGGAAATGGAGCAGAAGCCTGATGACTGTAACAGGATGAAGTGTATTGTCCATCACACAGATACTATTGTGGACCAGACCTAAAGAGAATGAGCATTGTCACCCTCAAGTGTGACAGCTCACAGACCATTTGAGGGCATGGGGTGAAGATGATCCAGCCATGATGCCTGTCAGTGCAAATGGAAAAGAATGCAAGGTGCTTTCCTCAATCAATACAACTTTTATCCTTTTGCATTTTGATTTAACTTTAATTGTGATTTTGATTTTAAGGATTTATATCAAACAATATTGTTGATATTGCTTTTTTGTTTATTATCTGTTTTGGCTAGAAAACTTCTAAAACTGCTTACTAACTGTAGTCCTCAAGCTTATTTGTTTATTAAACAAGTGCATTCAAGTCCAGATTAATCAGGATTGGGGTTAGAAGAAAGATCTATCAACATTGATTTCAAAGCCTTTTCGGAGTAACCTCTGTCTGCATCTAATTGCCATGTTCCATTCTCACCTAATTCCATAGCCCCACCCTACCAGGAAGCTAGGATTAGTATGGCTGCCATTTGTGAACACTCTGACATGACTGAATTCATAATTCTTCCTGTAAATGCTCTCACTCGAGTAACACCACTTCTAGCCATGCTCAAGTAAATCTTCCTGGCAATTGGGAATTATTGTCTGGGAATTTGGGCAGTCTATCTTCTAAACAAGCATAGTTGCAATGGGGATGAATCACAAGATGGTCAGTTAATTTTGTGAAGCTTAGAAAGAAAATGTTTTAGCCAGTCCAGTGGCTGCTGTAACCACTCAGCTGCTGTATCAAAATATCAATGGATAGACATTACATGGATGAATGACATGGCTGCTTTCTAGTTCTATGCAGAAACAAGTGACAGGCCACAGTTTTCCAGCTGCGGAATATAATCTGTCAACCATTGGAGAAAAACAGTTGTTTGGTTCACATTTAAATATAAATAATATAAATGTAAACATATATAAAATGAGTTAGTCCCCTATTGTGTGGTAGTTAGGAAGTTTTCAGTTTTGTGTTGTTTTTTTTTCTTTTTGAAAGTAGTGTTTTAATGAGAAATTTTGTCTGTATACCTTGCAGATGTATAAATATATCAGAAGAAACAACTGCTGTTAATATTGTTTGACAGACTGCAAAACTATCTATTTGGTCATTTGTCTTTTGGCTTTTATAATTTTTGATGTGAAATATTGGTTTCACATTTCATAATTAAATGTATAACACTTTTAAAAATATCAAGATATTGTTGAAATGATGTCTGGATTTAATAATGAGATTTGTTTGTCTTGAGTTTCTTCAACTAAATTTATTAGGTTTTTGAAATTAATCCTTTCTTTAACTTCATATTTAGCCAATTAGCTGAAAGTGTTGTCAGGTGATCTCTGAACAAAGGATGAAAACAGTTGCTCTCAGTTTCTGATTTTGAGAAATGGCCCAAAAAATTCTGGATTGGGTAAGAGGGGTTTTATTTTATGGCATTAGCACAAGCATTTGATAAATTACATATGTATTTTAATATTGTGAGCTGATGTTTCTTAGCATTTAACATTCTACAAGTCTGTGTCAGGTCAGTCTGGATTTAAGGGTGAACTTCTTGGGGTATTTTTATGTCTCCTCACACTTCCTTTGTAATTGGTGGAGATCTGATAAAGCCACAGCTGTGCAAAGCCTCCTGCAGTCTCCCTATGTCAGGAGCTGGAGCTGCACACCCAGCTGCAGTTTGGGGCCAGGCTGCAGGCTTGCTGGGAGCACTGTGCCTCAGCAGCACAGAGGTAGGTGCCTGAGTCCTCCAGCTGGGCGTCCCTGATGTGCAGGGTGCTGTAGCTCTCCTTAGAATGGAATGTTGACTTTAACCTCCCATTCTCTTTTGTTCCTGCAGCCACGTAAAACAGACTGATGAGGCTGCCCTGAGGATTCTGTCTGAACCACTGCACACCCCTCATGGTGGTGGAAAAGTTGCATCTCAGAGCAGAACTTGTTCCCTCCTGGAGACTCAGGACTGAAGGACTCTGCTCCACCTCAGCTCCTCTCACATCTGCTTGGAAATAGAAAAGCAAATGAGAATCAGACAGAGGTTTTCACCCACACCTGTCAAATATCCCAGGAGACTCCCATGAGGATGAATGCACAGGAGTTGTGCATTGGCTTTCTCCCACTCCACCATTTCTGGAGAATGCCTAAAGCAACTTAGCTGAGCCCAACTCACAGCAAATCTGCACCCACAGAATCCCCAACAGAGCTCCCAGGTTCCTCTCCATGGCCCCTGTCCAGTTGCTGGGATTCTTCTCTCCAGCTCTGACAGGGGTCGAGTCGTGTGCACAGACACACTGTGCTTGCAGACGACAGGTTCTCAGAATCACTGAGCTTCCTCCTTCATCTGAACAGGAAACCCCGCCCACCTCCGTGACATGATATTGCACTCCAACCACCTCCATGTCCTGCTTGCTGAACTGTACTTGCTTTAGGACTGTGCAGGAAATGGCAGTCACAATAGGGCCCAGGACACTGTATTTTCTTTGTAGCCCATCACGTAAGGGAGTCTGGGGAAATGTGTGAAGAAGTGAGGGTGGGGTGCATGAATGCAGAATGCTGGTGGAAAACTAGTGACTCCCATAGGTTAAGCAGAGCCTTGCAGAATCTTTGCACAGCTTTTTGTTGTTGTTTTTATATAGATCTATTGACAACTGGGATCCACTGAACAGGTTCTAGATATTTGTGCTTTTCCATAAGAACAATTGAGAGCTAAAGGTCCAGATGAACTCCACACCATCACTCCTATTCTTTGCTTTGCGGATGTTATGTCCTGATGTCCTCTCAGCTCTTCAAACTTCTAGAAAACTTTAAAAACAGCCAATTTCTAGGACACCTGCAGTGCCCCCTAGTGTACTGACACCACTGACAAGAAGAGTGACTTCAGGCCATCTCCACAAGCCTCATTAAACCAGCCCTATTCATTCCATCAGTTCCTAGTGATCACTCCCGATAAATTACAAAGAAATGTGGATGGTCAGAAAACATTAGTGCCTAGATAGAGTTCTCAGAAGAAAAATAAAATGGCTGAGAAATAACTCAAAATCGTTCATCATCACAAGAAAATTAAACAAGTTGGAGATTTTATCTCACCTGTGCCTAAAAAATCAATAAAACAACTGACCACAAATGCTGTGTGTGCGTGTGTGTGTGTGTGTGTGTGTGTGTGTGTAACCTACATTCACTATAGGGAGGAATGAAGAATGGCATTCTAAACTTTTCAGGTAGATGGGTGGAACTGGAAATGACTGCTTTGAATGAGTTGACTGAAACCCAGAAAGACAGATGGCACATGTTCTGCTGCTGGACTCCTAATTCCAACGGAAAGTGTAGAGGCTCCTAACTCAACAATCTTCAGATGGACACACCTGGAGTAACCACAGAAGTCAGAAAGGTACAAAAGGGAACATGAGGTTGGGGAGAAGCACTAGAGAAGGAAATAGCAAGGTAAGTATAATTTAATATAAAAAATAGGAAAAATGAAGGGAGGGTAGTTGGGATGGGAAAAGAGCTCATCACAGAAGGAAGGAGAGGGGGGAGGGTGAAATAAAGTGACCATGGCTAAAAAAGTTATAAGGAATCATGTTAGTATCTATTTACCTAAAATAGCATAGAATACATAAGAATAAAAATATGTATATACATATACACACATAGTTTAAATTAAACTATTTGGACTGACAATGCTTCCCTAAGAGCTGCAGACAGCTAAGAAAATCCTCAATACCAGTCATGGAAATCCCTCATTTAAGCTGTTAGTGGGGAAATTAAAAAAGACTCCTAAAACATTATATTATTCTTTAACTATTCTTCTTCACCACAAGTTCTCAGTGAGTCCCTATTGCTGATGACACAATGCATTTTGACCAGATGATCCAGAGGATGCCAGTTTGACCTGAATTGAAGTCTTCCTCCTTGATGAGAGGAGACAAGCAGACAATTATCCTTCCCAGCTATGATGCCTATAAACTACAGTGGCCAATATTGTACTAAAATCTAAGGTTGCAATAGTGGTACTCATATTTTGGTGGCAACCAATAGCTCTCAAATTGGACACAAGAAATAACTCAACAAGAGGAAAATCTTGCCTGGTTCTGGAAACCCAGCCAAAGTATGCAGGACTAGTGAGGTTATAGATCTTGGAGGTGAACTTGTAACTGCCGTCTTACACAGCACAATCCCTAATTACATTCTAAATATCAATCATTGTTCCCAGGGATAAGTATATTTTTCTGTCCTCATCAAACACTTTCTTCTTTTCAAAAGACAGAGAACCATTCAGAAAACTACAACTAATCAAAATGCAGAGAACAAGTGATCATGCAGTGTTCTGCCTGAACTGATCCATGCGCCTACAGCTCAGGGAACACTGGGGAAGAGGGCACAGAAAAAATCTAAGCGCCAGAGGAACAGGAAGGTTTCTGTGAGATTGCATCTCTTAAACATGGCACGGAATACATACCTAAGAATTCTCAAGGTCATGGTTGCATAAACAAGACCTGAACATTGATGCACCAGTAGAATACTATCGTGGAAAAAGGAAATCTGATAGAGCTTCAAATCTAGACAGAGAAGTACAGGCACCTGAGAAATGCCAACAAGAGAAGCAGTCTTACCAAAGGAAGAGCACTCCCATCTGATATTGAACACCATGGGGCAAGCCCTGAAATCATACACATACAAGTTGCATCATATGGTCTGAGCAGGTTGTATCTATATTTAGGAATCTATATGTAACAGCAATTAAAGCAAAAGCAGGCAGAGACAATGAATTTGGGTGAGAAATGTTTGCTATGTAGAAGAGAATGAGATAAGAAAAAGAAAATGGGTAAATTAAGTAATTTTATTTTAATTAAAACTATTTTTAAGAAAGAGCAGTAAGCGGTACAAGACACAAGTTTCCAATCTATAGAAGACACAGATACACATATTTACAATATAATCAAAGAATAATACCGTGTGAGCTGGATGATCTTGGGAAGTAAAAGACTGATACACGGGAACCTTGGATAAAACTTTATAAAGAAGGTAGAGATGAGTCTGGAGGTGGAAGGAGAGAGTAAATATCTCTCACCTGCAAATCTCATGTGCCACCTGAGTATACATAGGGTAAGGGGAGACATATAGGGACATATCATATTATTTTAGTTAAAAGGTGCATATTTTCTTTTACCCCTTTTTATTATGAAAAATGAAAAGATGGGGAACACTTCATTGCCTGTTTAAACTTATTAGTCTTAATCATTGGATAAATTCATGAACATATAAATTATTTGAAAATTAATGGAACATAATATTCAGGGTAAAAAGCCCATATGCCTGAACATCCTGATTCATCCTGGTATTCCATCACTCATCATCCTAAACTCGTTCTTTAGTTGCCATATTGGAGCAGATCCTGCATAGTGTTTTGTTGAAGAATCATAATCATATATTAAATATGCAGAGCAACAGGAAATATAAAGCATTTCATGTCCTATTTTCTGTTTGATACAAAATGTTGTATATTGTGTACACCTTTTTGTAATTTTCTTTGCAATCTCAAAATATTAGCTGGAGGTGGTGAGACATGTCTGGGTTCCCAGTGACTAGGAGGTCGAGGCTAGAGCATTAGAAGCTCAGCATCATTCTCTGTTAAGTGATGCTTTTGTCTGAAGTCAGCCTGAACCCCATGAAACTCCACAACAAAAAGGCTAACATACAAAGAAAGCTGTCTTAGCAGCAGCAGTAGCCTCTACTGTTGCCCTGCACTGTATTATGAACACATCTCAGGTTATACATCCTGTCCTCAGATAATTTAAAGTATAGAGAAACATCATATTTATGTATAACAACATTTGCACAAATGTAGTTTCAACTGTAGTCCTCACAATAAGAATTAAAATAAAGTTCGGTATGCTGAATGTTGTTATGTTCTGTATGTTGTTAAGGAGAACAGTGAAAGGCTTTGCCTAAACAACAGATGCGAACAGAAGAAAACTTCAAGATTACCGAATGTTAAAATATATTGTATAATTGTAAAATTAAAAAGTTAGAAAATTATATATATATATATATGTTACATATATGTGTATACAGACATACACACATAATCTTCTGGATGAACTAAACTTTAATCGTTGGTAAATAATTGGAAAAATCTAAATGAAAGGCAAGAATGCTGAAGACAGCATAGTGTAGAGTGTGTCCTGCTGCCCTTGTGTAAGGATTGAAGCCTCCTCTCCCCCCTCTCCCCAAAGAACCCTCACACCTACATAGCCTTCTCTAAAGCATGGCTATTCTGCCCCCAGTGGAGAGAGGAGGAGTGCATGAGGAGAGTGGCAAGCTTGTCAGGTGACTGAGCTCAGGTGACACACAAACAGAGAGGGGGAACAAGTGAAGGTTGACTTAACATTTAGACAGAAAGGGGAATGGGAAATGGGCAGAAGGAAAACAACAAGAATAAATGAAGCAGAAAAGGATGATGCTAAAACAGAGTACTGAGATAGTGATGTACAACATAGATTATTCTGGATAACACCATTTCAGCTTCAGTTACTGTCACTGGTCCCATTGCTTCCATTCCTTCATAATTAGCTGGTTTTATTAATGGTTTATTATTTTTTTCTAGTTCTTCTGGAAACATGAAAGTGATGGCAGGGAAAGGCAATAATCGAACTTACATGTGATCCTCACTGTACTCACTTTTGACAGGAACACACACTCACACTTACATGCATACACACTAATAAACACATAAACACACTTATACATACACGTGTACATACACATATTAGAATCACATATAAAAGGCAACTGTTCTGCTGGACCATCATTTTAAATTTTTCAACAAACTACTTTAGAAAAATATAAAAATAAACAATGGTGCTGGTCTAACTGGAAGTCTACATGTAGAAAAATGCAAGTAGATCCATACTAATCACCCTGCAAAAAACTGAAGTCCAAGTGGATCAAAGACCTCAACATAAAACTAGACACACTAAAACGCTTAGAAGAAAAAGTGGGGAATACCCTAGAACTCATTGGCACAGGAAACAACTTCCTGAACAGAACACCAACAGCACAGGCTCTAAGAGCAACAATCAATAAATGGGACCTCATGAAACCGAAAAGCTTCTGTAAAGCAAACAACACTGTCCTCAGAACAAAACAACAGCCTACAGATTGGAAAAAGATCTTCACCAACCCTATATCTGACAGAGGGCTAATATCCAGTATATATAAAGAAATAAAGAAGTTAAACAGCAAAAAAAACCAAGTAATCCAATTAAAAAATGGGGTATAGAGCTAAACAGAGAATTCTCTGCAGAGGAATATCGAATGGCAGAGAAACACTTAAAGAAATGCTCAACCTCATTAGCCATCAGGGAAATGCAAATCAAAATGACCCTAAGATTTCACCTTTCACCCATCAGAATGGCTAAGATCAAAAACTCAAGAGACAACACATGCTGAAGAGGTTGTGAAGAAATGGGAACCCTCCTCCACTGCTGGTGGGAATATAAACTTGTACAACCACTCTGGAAAGCAATCTGGCGCTTTCTCAGACAACTAGGAATAGCGCTTCCTCAAGATCCAGCTATACCACTCCTAGGCATATATCCAAGAGTTTCTCAAGTACACAATAAGGACATTTGCTCGACCATGTTTGTAGCAGCCTTATTTGTAATAGCCAGAAGCTGGAAACAGCCCAGATGCCCCTCAGTGGAGGAATGGATGCACAAATTGTGGTATATCTACACAATGGAATATTACTCAGCAATAAAAAACAAGGAAATCATGAAATTTGCAGGTAAATGGTAGGATCTGGAAAAGATCATCCTGAGTGAGCTATCCCAGAAGCAGAAAGATGCACATGGTATATACTCACTCATATAGACATATAATATGGAATAAACCTACTAAAATCTGTACACCTAAAGAAACTATTTAAGAGGGAGGACTCTTGCTAAAATGCTCAATTCCTATCCAGAAAGACAAAGAGGCTGGACATCAGAAGGAGAAAAGAGGGAACAAGTCAGGAGCCTAACACAGAGGACCTCTGAAAAGCTCTGTCCTGCAGACTATCAATGTAGATGCTGAGTCTTATGGGCAACCTTTGGGCAGAGTGCAGGGAATCTTAGGAAAGAGTGGGAAACAGTAAGATCTGGAGAGAACAGGAACTCCACAAGTAGAGCAACAGAATCAAAAAATCTGAGCATAGGGGTCTTTCCTGAGACTGCTATTCCAACCAAGGACTATGCATGGAGATAACCTAAGACCCCTGCACAGATGTAGCCCATGGCAGTTCAGTATCCAAGTGGGTTCCATTGTAATAGGAACAGGGACTGTCTCTGACATGAACTGATTGGCCTGCTCTTTAATTACCTCCCCCTGAGGGGGAAGCAGCATTACCAGGCCACAGAAGTGAATAAAGTGTAATTAATAAAGAAAAAATAAACAACCCATAAGGTAGTAGTGCCCTACACTGTAATCCCTGCACCTGGGAGGCAGGGACAGGCAAATCTCTAACTTTGAGGCTAGCCTAGTCTAACAGAACAGCCAGAGATACACAGAGAAACCCTGTATCAAAACAAGAAAACAAACAAAAAAGGAAGGAAGGGAGGAGAGAGAAGAGAAGGAAAAAAGAAAGGAAGAAAGAAAGGAAAGAAAGAAAGAAAAGAAAGAAAGAAAGAAAGAAAGAAAATACATATGCTGGGTCCCTAAAAGGGCTTTGGGGTGACAATACTAGAAGATCGGACATGAAAAGGTAACTAAGGAAAATCAATCAACACAGAGAGGTGGATCATAAGACAGATGATGAGCACAGACCCTCTTATTCTCTGAAAAGGACCATGAGAGGATTCACTAATGGCCACAGAGAGAGTGCTCTGGAAAAGCAGATCCTGCTCTCATCTCCATCTTGGAGATGGCCTCCACAAGAGAGCAACAGAACAAGAAAATTTGAACACAGGGAACTTCCCAGAGACTCATACTCCAACCAAGGACTATTCATGGAGATAACCTAGAACCCCTGCACAGATGTAGCCCATGGCAGCTCAGTCTCCAAGTGGGTTACATAGTAATGTGAAGAGGGACTGCCTCTGAGATAATCTTACTGGCCTGCGCTTTGATCACCTCCCCCTGCAGGGGAGCAGCCCTACCAGGCCATAGTAGAGGGCAATGCAGCCACTTTTGATGTGAACTGATGGACTAAGATCAGAAAGAAGAGGAGAACCTCCCCTATCAGTGGACTTGGTGAGTGGCATGAATGCAGAAAGGAGAGGGAGGGTGGGATCGGGAGGGGAGGAGGGAGGGGCTTATGGGGGGATACAGAATGAATAAAGTGTAATCGATGAAAAATTTAAAAAAATATATAATTTAAGAACCTTAAATGACTTTCAAAAGTGGAGGAAAACATGAAGTTAGTCAATTTACATGGAGCACATCTCCCCCCTGGGGGCAATGGTCTCCTGAACCTACTCAGAC
>REGO01001584.1:27176-40247 GCA_010120015.1 Rhombomys opimus | reverse complement strand
TTTGGGTATGTTGTGCCTTCATTTTCATTGAATTCTAGGAAGTCTTTAATTTCTTTCTTTATTTCTTCCTTAACCCAGCTGTCATTGAGAAGTAAGTTGTTCGATTTCCATGTGTGTGTAGGCTTTTTGATATTTTTGTTGTTGTTGAGGTCTAGCTTTAGTCCATGGTGGTCAGTTAGGACACAAGGGATTATTTCAATCTTCTTGTATCTGTTGAGCAAGCCCAATTTTTAACATAGATGCAGAGGATTTGAACTCAAGCCCTCATACTTGCACAGCAAACCCTCTCCTAGATCTCTCTTCACACCCCCAATAGCTATGAGCTATTTATTAAAATTTGAAATGAGATTTTGTTTTTTCTTTTTCTTCCATTTTTGAAACTATAAAATAACTGTATCATTTTTCCTTTCCCTATTCTCTCTCCAAATCTGCCCATAAACTTCTCCTTGATGTTTTTCAAGTCCACTGCTCTGTCTTTTAATTGTTGTTATGAACATATGTACAACATGATAAATATATATATATGTGTATATATATATGTATATACTTCTAAATATAACCTACTGAGTCTGTGTAATGTAGGTATATTTTAAGAACTGATATTTTGGTATTGTATGCCAAATTTGTGTGTTCTTTCCTGTTTCACTATGAATATTAGCTGTTTTTCTTTGTGTAAGACTGAGGACTTGTGATCTTTGTCCATTATGTTGTCATTCTATTGTCCTGGCTTAGCTTATGTTTAAGAAGTCTTGTTGATGAGAATTTTGGGGTGGAGCTTCAAACATTACTAACACACACCATCTCACAGCATACTTCCTGGTCCTCTGGCTCTTAAAATCCTTCTGTCCACCATCTTTTTCAATGTTCTATGAGCCTTAGGCACTAGAATATTTTGTAGATGCATCTATTGGAATTGGGCTCCAAAATTCTGCTTTTTATTGGTTATTTTCTTTGAAATTCTCTCTGTTGCAAAAACAAGTTTCCTTGTCATAAGACATTTCTCATAAGACAAAGTTTAGATTGTTGTTTGGGATCATACTGGTTTAATAAATTGGTGGTTGTATGTTTTCCTGGGTAATAGTTTCCAGTACTAGGTTTCCAGTACCAAGCATGATTTACCTCTTATTGAGTAGGTTGTAACTCTAACTAGAGAGCTGTTGGTTACCACAAAGTTATCCATGCCACTACTTCTCCCATAAAGTTATTGTGTAGTGGTTGTAGTTGCTGTGGTTCATGGGCATTATAGCTGGATAGCACAGCTTGTTACTTTTCTCCTTGAAATCTTTCACAGTGCCTTCTGGTACCATGAAAGCTAGTCTTCAATGAGGAGATATCAAATCAACTCCAGCTCAGGATCTTCTGGGCCCTGTGTCTGAAGGGCATGATATCTTCAGCAAAAAGATATCTCAGAGCAACCAAAGGCAATAGCAATAGATATCTGCTGAAATATTTCCATGCTCATTTCTGATTCTGTTTAGGCATGTACTCTCTTTCTTTTGGTGAGTTGGACCAGGGACTTTCTATTTTGTTTATCTTCTCAAAGAACGAGACTTTATATTTGATGAGTGTTTGTATTGTTTTCTGTTCTGATTTTTATTATTTCTAGTTGTCAAGTAGGGTGAGATGTAGTTCTCACTTTTACAACATTTTGAGTTGCATTATTAAGTCTTTTTTTTTCCTCTTTCTGATATTTTAAAAAGTAGGCACATAGAGCTATGTGGGACTATGGGACTGTTTTTACAGTCTCCCAGCTGTTTTGTTGTGCTGTTTTCATTTTCATTGCATTTCAAGACATCTTTTTATTTCTTTCTTGTTTTTGCCTTTGAACCACTTGTCATTCAGTAGTTATTTAATCTCCATGGTTTACGTACTTACTAGAAATTTGTTTGCTATACATTTTACATTGTATAAATGTATAAAGCATTGTGCTCAGAGAAGATATGAGTTATTTCAATTTTTTCCTTAATTTTAAAAGGTTTGTTTTATGTCCCAGAATGTGGTCTATTTTAGAAATTTCTCATGTGCTTCTAAAAAGAATGCATAAATATATATTCTTTGGTGTTTAGAGTGGCTATTCTGTAAATATTTGTCAAATGCATTTGTTGTATGATGTCCATTAATTCTGATGTTTCTCTGTTTTTAATCTGAAAAACGTGTATATTGGACCAAGTGGAGTAGTTAAATAACCTACTGTTAATGAATTGATGCTAGTCTGTGTCTCTAAATCCAGAGTAGTTTTTTGTTTGTATGAAATTTAGTACCCCAGGGTTTGGTGCATATATGTTTGGAATAGTAACGTTTGCTTGGTTAACTGTTACCTTTATTAGAATGAAGAGTCATTCTTTATCACCTCTGATTAACTTCAGTTTGAAGTCTATTTTGTCAGATATTAAGTTAGCAATGCCTGTTTGTGTCCTGGTCGGATTTAAAAATGTAAATTTTTTTATCTTTTTACTATAAGATGTTGCTTATCTTTGAAACTATGATACACTTCTTGTAGAGAACAGATAGATGGATTTTGTTTCTTGATCCATTCAGTCTCCCTGTGTCTTTTGAATGGAAAATTAAGGCCATTGATATTTAAAGTTATGATTAAAATTATTAAAATATGTATGTTAATTGTGGTCTTCACATTGTTGAGTTTGGTGGTGGTTGTGTTTTCAGTGGTACTTTGTACTTGTATAATTATGGCTTCATATTTCTTTCCATAGTCTCTCTGCTATGCTAATTCCTATATTTAGTCTGAAATAATTCATCAATTAGTCTGAAATAATTATGAAAATGAATTCATAATTCATTTTCATTAGCTTTGGTTTGTTGAATGTAATTCTTTTAGGCTATGTATATTGTGGAGAGTTTTTTTGTCTTCTTCAGTTATGGCAAAACATTTTGTTGGGTATAATTTTCTAGCCTTTCTATCAAAGTCTTTTAGAACTTGCAATGCATTATTCCAAGGTCTTCTGGCTCTCAACGTTTCCACTGAGAAATCAGCTGATATGTTAATGGGTTTTTACTTGTAGTTTTTTTTTTTCTCTTGCAACTTTCAATCCACTTTCTTTGTTATGTGGATTAGTGTTTTAACTATAATATGCATAAGGATTTTCCTTTTTGGTCTTGTATATTATGCATTCAGTGTGTTTCTTGAATCTGTATAGCTTTGTCTCTCTTGGTTTGGGGAAGTCTTCATCTGATTCCGTTGAAGATTTCTATAGAATTGACTTGGAACTCTTCTCTCTATAGTTCAAAGGTTTGGAGCTTTCCTGGTGTGCCTTATTCTCTTTCTGTCCTTTTTCATTGTTTGTTTGTTTTCATATTCCTTGCTTAGTTTGTTCAGATTTTCTCCATTTTGAGCCCTAATATTTTACCCTTTGATTGATTCATTCTATGTGTAAGCTTTTCTTGGAATTTTCTAGTTGAGTCATTGGGCTTTCCATTTTCATCTTCATTTCAGTTTGAGTCTTTCTCAATGTTTATACCTTCTTGTTGAATTTGATTTCCAACTATTGGATTGTCTTCTTCATGTCTTGGGTATCACTGGGATGTTTAGTCTCTTTAAGTATCTCCCTCTCTCTTCCCCTCCCAATCCCATCCTCCTTCCCTCTTCCCCAACTGTGCCCCTCCCCCAGTCCACTGATAAGGGAGGTCTTCCTCCCCTTCCCTCTGATCTAGTCTATCAGGTCTCATCAGGAGTGGCTGCATTGTTTTCTTCTGTAGCCTGGTAAGGCTGTTCCCCACTCAGAGGGAGGTTATCAAAGAGCAGGCCAATCAGTTCATGTCAGAGACAGTCCCTATCCCCATTACTATGGAGCCCAGTTGGACACCTCTGTGTAGCCATAGGCTACCTCCTTGCATGGGTTCCAGACCATCTCCTAGAAACTGGAAAAGATCATCCTGAGTGAGGCATCCCAGAAGCAGAAAGACACACAGGGAATATACTCACTCATAAGTGGATATTAGACATAAAATATAAACATACTAAAATCCATATACCTAAGGAAGCTAATCAAGAAGGGGTGATTTTTATTGGCAAATATTTATAGAAGACTGATGGGTTTTAGAGAGAACATACCAGTTTGATCTTTTATATTGTTTGTATTTTTGTGATGAGATCTGAGCATGTACACTTCGTTGGTTAGTTCTAAGTCTGATATGGTTAGAGAAGGAGAAAGGTGAATAGGAAGGTGGGTTGGGTGTAGGGTGAAAATGGCTTTAGTGTAATGAAGTTAGATGGGCAAAGCAGATTACAGAATGTACCTCCTGGTTTAAGATTTGAGGGTGGAGTTAGATCTAGCTGAGAGAAAAAGATTGGCTATAGTATGGGAGGATTCTGTAATTTAGGAATCAGTAGGAAGAGTTCAAGAGAAGTATAGAGATTGATTTTGATGCAGGCAAGGCTGACCAGACTAGGCCAGATAACTCTATGCAGGATGCGTGCTGGTGTGGCAGGTTGGGGAGGGTTCATGAGTGAAGAAGATCAGGTAAAGTCGTGAGTCTAGACACTAGAGAAGGATTTGGAAAACCTGGCTGGTTGGTGTTTTGGTTATGTTCTGTTGCTGTGAAAAGACATCATGACCATGGCAACTCTTATAAAACAAAGCATTTGGTTGGAGCTTGCTTACAGTTTTAGGAGTTTAATCCATTATCATTGTGTCAGGGAACAAGGCTACATGTAGGCAATTGCTGGAGCAGTAGCTAAAAGCTACATTTTGATCTTCAGAGGGAGAGACTCTGGGTTTGGCATGAGTTTTTGAAACTTCAAAGTCAACCTCCAGTGACACACTTCCTCTAACAAAACCACACGCCAAAATCCTTTTCAAATATTGTTACTACCTGAAAATTAAGCATTCAAGCTTCTATTAAAACATTTTATCTCCTGAACATAGGACTTAGTTCCATTATGCTTCCTGGCCATCTCTTTCTCCTCAAACTAAATACATTCTGTGTTTTTTTTTTTTTCTTGTTTGGCTTGCTCTTTTTATTGTAGCTCTGCATAAGAGTGACCACGAATAACCGTAACAGTCACTAACAGGCTACCTGAAAATCTCCTCAATAACAGGCTATCTGAAAATCTCCTCTGCTTATTTCTTTAATCTCAAATGCTTCAATTTAGCCTTAGGCATTTTTATTTTTTTGGACAAAGGTGGAAAGCAACTACATTCTTCACCAAAACATCACAAGAACAGTCTAGGCCACTTACTAATATTCTTCTCCTCTGAAACCTCTTGAGCAAGCCACCCACATTCCACATTGCCCTCAGCACCACTGTCTTCTACGCTCCTACTACTAAACAGGGCTCCGTTAAGCCCTGTTTAAAGTGTCCAACCAATTTTTTAGTCCAAGGTCCAAAAGTCTCATGTTTATGGTCTCTTTCTCTCTCCTCTAGCAGCAAGTATCTATCCAGAATTGGTGTCATTCACATTCAACTTGACACTTATCAACCTGCCTTATACAACAGAAATGGGGAGCCCAGACTCCTTCCGCTTCAACCTAACAGAGAAGATCTTGAACCAGTTGGTAATGTGCAACATGCATACCACAGTTTACCTTTCTTTACCTCACCCATTCTCACAGACCTCTCTCACTCATCTTTTTGTGTTACCTGCAGCTCCAGTCTTTGTTCAAGAATACCAGCATTGGTTCCGGTTACTCTGGCTGCAAACTGACCTTGATCAGGTGATCCTTCTTTACTTTATATCATGGAGAACTTCTCCATCACAGGCAAATTCATATAGAGTTCAAGATGGGAGGATAAGAACATAAAGGCAAATAACATAAAGGACTGAGGCTCTCGAGGAATCCAGACATGGGAGGCACTCTTTGATTCAGTGCCTGAGAGACAGGACTTCCTGAAAGAAGGGGCTGCTCATGGAACTTATTTGCATGAAGACAGTTGTATGAAGCACTGAGGCTCACTGATCAGAAAAAGGTGGTATTGAATCACTTAGCAATAATAGAATGCATTATCTCATGCCAACTCTGTGACTTAGCAACCGTGACTTTCTTCCTGACAAAGTTGCACTATGTGGAGAGGGCAGCTGTTGCAAAAACCTGAAACCATGCATAAAGCAGGTCAAAGAAACTATTACACTCTACACAGAGGCTAAAAGAACCCAGTAATAAAGCTTTAGCTTGACCCTGGGCAGCTTCGTGGAAGCTTTGTACAGATCATGATACTTGAACCATACTTTGACAGTGAATGTATAGTAATCAGAGGAAACAAAGGAAAATAAACTCTTTCATAAGTGGTTCATCAGAAGAAATGGGAGATGTAAAAGTTGAGAGTGAACTCATGTTACTCTTGCTTCTCTTGCTCCTCTTTTTACACTTCCTCTTTTTTGCCCTCCTCTTTATTCTCTTCTACTTCCTGCTTCTCCTTTTCTATCTCATCCCCTCCATGGAAAATCACTGTGATGTTGAAGAGTAGAGTGTAGCAGAGTAAATGAAAAATTAATGAATAAAAAGTAAATAAAGAAAAAGAGAAGAGGGAAGTATGTTATAAAGGAGAGGAATGGAGGAATGAAAATGATAGATAAGAATGGAGAAATGAGTTAGAAAAAAGTAGAAAGGAAGAGTGGGAAAAAAGAGAAGGAAGATAGAAGAAAGAAATGTAGGAGTTGGGAAGGGATCCTGTGGTAAGTTTTCTAAGAGTCTTGCAGTAATTTTGAACATTATAATAAAAAGAGCTGGTCATTGACATGATATATGTTAACTAAATAACTGAAAAACTTGGGCAAGAGAAAAACGTGAACAAACTTTTTCTAGAGGTTACTTACTTTACAAAGTAGGAAAACTAAAGAAAAGAATGGGATTAAGAGAGTAGACATGGTCTATTGAAAAGACCTAAATAAATCCAGGAAGGACTCAAATTAAAAGAAATACTCAATTCTCTCGTATCCCTAAATGAAGCATTCCCATATTTCCATCACTCTAGGTCTGAAAACAATGGGGCAGCCACTGGAGTGGACACTATCTGCATTTACCATTCTGCCCCAATGAGTCCTCCTCTGGACAGAAAGCAGTTGTATCAAGAAGTGACACAGCTAACAAATGGTATCAGCAGGCTGGGTCCCTACATCCTAGACAAAGACAGTCTCTATGTCAATGGTGAGTATTTGTGTAAGAAGAGAATTCAATTCCTCTGTTAGTTTTCATTGCTATAACAAAGTAACAGAGACCAAGTGGAAAGGACAAAGTATTTAGTGATTTAAAAATATTTAGTGATTTTAAAAAAATGTCAATAGTCTCAAGGCTGAGAAATATTTTAAGTTCTTTGAGAATTTCTTGTAACCCTGGTACAAGGCTAATATTTCTTACATGGCTAATTTTGAAATGTTCAGCCCACAAAAGAAGGCTGAGTCCTTTCTTATTTTACTTCTTAGGATTAAATATTTATTCCTGTTCCTCCTTTTCTTCTTCTTTCTGTTTCTCTTTCCTTCTTTCTGATCTCTTTGTGATTCTCCTTCTCCTCTTCCTTTTCCTCTTATCCATATCCTTTTCCTCTGCATGTTCATCATCTTCCTTTTTCTCTTTGCCATTCTTGCTCTTTTCCTCTTCTCTGTTTCTCTTATTCCTCCTCCTTTTCTTTTACCTTCTCTTTCTTCCCTCTTTCTTTCTTCTTTGCTGCTTTTCATTTCTTTTACTTGTACCTCTTTATTTTCCTATAACCCATCTTCCTTCCCACTTCCTCCTCCATTTCTGCTTATCATAAGACCTCACTTAGATTGGCAGAAGATGGGGGAAGTTGGGAATGATAGATGATTCTAGGCTTCCCACTTGCCTGGGAGTGTCTTCATGCTCCTTTCCTCTCATCATAAGAACTTAATTCGCAGGCTTCTTGAGGCCTCTCAAACAACTAGAGCTTCTGAAACCATTGCCACCCTTAATAAATACACACTGAATAGTGACTGTTGACGTGGTGCCAACAGTAAAGCTCACAGGAAGGCTATTGCCAAGAACAAAAACATTAACAGCAGCTTATGTTTGTCAAAATGATCCTGTATGGTGACAATTTTGTAATCATGTTAAGCTTATGAAAAACTTTGTTAATTGTTACACTCCTTTTTACTGAGAAACATTCTTTCAAGGTGGAAACAATTTGCCTAAGATAATATAATGATTAGAATGCATGCCAGAGTAAGGATTTCACCTACAGACACTCTTGAAAACCTCAGGTAACATGGTAAACCATTCAAACAGAGCAAACTCCAAACATCTGGACCAGCAGCCTTTAGCCTAATAATCTAACCTAATTCATAGTTAGGTATTTCCTTCTCTACATCTACTTGGAGATTACCTTTCTATACTATGAAATATATATCTCATTGTATTACCTAAAGCACATACTGTTTTTTATCCAGAAGACACCTTTCTGTTACTGTGACAAAATACGCTGGTTCAGAAGCAGTAGACATCTGCAGCAAAATAGTATTTTCTAGATATTACAGGTATATAGCACACATGAACTCACAGTGGTTGTAACTACATAGACATGACACTGAATAAAATAACAACAGCTGAAATGCAACCATGGATGGGGAGTCAAACTTCTGTTGTTCATGCACATGTGGGTGCAGGACCATTTACTGTGACATGGTTGACTCAAGAACCACATCCATACAGAAAATTGACTCTTATCCTTAGCATCCATCAACTGTCAATAGTGCCTCAAGTAGAATTTGGAGCTGCTGAGTTCCTCTCCCTTGAAAGGAAGGGTTTATTCTGGCTTACACTTCAAGTTACATCCCAACATGGCAGAAAGGCAATACAGCAGTAGCTTGAAGCAACCAGTTGAATCATATCTACAGTCAATATGTAGAGAGGGAGGAGAGAGAAATAATGTTACTCAGCTAGCTTTCTGCTTTCTTTATGCTTCAGGATATGTGCCGAGGAAATGTAATTACCCAATTACCTCAATTAAGCTAATGGGATTACCTCGATTGATCTAATCAAATAATCCCTTTCAGGCATTCCAATAGGCTAACTCAATTACCATAATCCTTAAGGCTTGTGTTCTATGACAATTCGGCTTTCAAGTTGACAAATTACAGAAAGTATACTACAAAATTTGGACTAACACAAAGTATTTTTCTACAGTATGAATATTGTTGCCTGACAGAGTTGTTTTGTGTGATGATTGACAAGCCAGAGAAACCCTTCAGGCTTTAGTGTTCCATTACAGAAATGGATGAAAACAGATGTACAATTACTTTGAAAGTCAAAGTAAACAATACAGAAATAATTGAAAAATTTCAGGGCTTTGCCTAGATCTGATCTGTATTTTCATTTCTTAAAATATCAGAAATGTAATCCATGATTGAGAAAAGTAGTCATGGAAAGTTCTTTTTGTAACCTCCTCCTCTTTTTCTTCCTGCTGTTCTCCTTCCTTCTCTTTCACCCTCCTTTCCCACCATATCTTCTTTATCCTCCAGAGAAATAGTCAGGGGTAGTCCTTTTCTTAGATTTCTCCACCTTCTCCTCTTTTTTCTTCTGGTGTGCATCTCACAGGTAGGTCACTTTCGTAGTATGCACAAGGCACTAGATTCAATTCCCAACACACACACACACACACACACACACACACACACACACACACACCTTTCTTCTCCAGTTTCTGTCGAAATCCAATTGAGAATGAACTAATGACAAGATGAAGCTATATTATATAAATGCAGATAAATGCAGGTTTATTGGGAGCAGTAAGGAAGGGGAGGAGGAGGACAGGCATGGGGAATGGAGAAGAGAGAGCAGCAATGGAGCAAAAGAGGGAGAAAGGGTGGGAAGGGGTCTATGGAACCAAGATGTCTGGATTATATAGTGAAGGACCTTTGGGAGAGAGGTCCCCACCCCTAGGTAGAGGAAAGGGTATGGCAGCCATATTTAACATCCCAGCCTTTGTTGATAATAAAAGGATAATGAGCAAAGAATCTTTTCTGGCTACTTCTGGCTGGCATTGGAAGCATTGATTTTTGGAGTTGGGGCGAAAAGCTGGAATGTTGGCCAAGTCCCAAGAGCAGGTTGTTCCATTTGCTATTCAGGATCTATGAGACAATCTTCAGCTAGAAAACTGCAGGTCCAGCTGATTCAGTTTGTGAGGCTTAGGCCAGAGCTCATGAGTTCTGGATGCAGCTCTTGGGGAATCAGGATGCTGGAACATATACATGTTAGGGGAAAAAGGTAAAGTTAAGGAGTTTAACTTTTAGGCCAATGGACTTTTAGGCCCATGGTCCTGGTATTTGGGAGAGGGGAGTCCCAAAACCAGGAGAGGAAGCTCATCCTCTGGAATAGGCAGGCTGGGAAACACGCTGTTGATTGGTAGTACTTGTCTGGAACCTGAACTTGTGGATTCCAGTGTATCTCCTAACGCTTACAAGAATTTTTTTAAGTTTTCAAAAAGAGACAAATTGGCTCAGGAGACACTTTAAAATCTGATTAATGTTAAAACCCTGAACAGTGTGAATGTAAAAACAGCATAGTGAGGGGAAGAGTTTTTATATACATGAAATTACTTTCTTATCACCAACCTTAAAACACCTCCTAAGACCCTCAAACACATTATCAGAAGCTCAGACCTTACATAAAGTATGTTTTTGAGAGGACAGCTGAAGACTTGGTTTCTGCTGTTAACCTGATCTTCAAACCTATCAGAAAGCTGAGAAGAATGAACCACAGCAGGAAGCATAGTCCAAGTGGCCTATGTATATTGACAGAGGTTTATCCATTATCCAGATGTCCCTCCCATTAGGCTCCTTTGGTGTCAGTGGCTCTTGTGGGTACAAGTCCTAGGGCAGCATTGCAGTATCACTCTTTGGGTGCTGGGCCCAGCAAATCTCAGAGGCTTTTCCATGGAAGAAGAATTTGGGAGAATGACCATCCTTATTTTTTTCTAGGTAAAATGGGGCAGTCATCTCTCCGGGTGTCTGTCCTGTTTGTCCACAGTTCAGGCAGGGCCTTATCGGCAGAGCAGTTGGGACAGTCCTGCCTAGTATTCACAGTATCCAGGTAGAGTCATCTGTCATTGTGCCCAAATGTTCCTGGAGGTCTTGGGTTTAAGTAGTACATTTAAATGTACTATTCTGTAGATTTTCTGATATATTTGAGGACCATGATCTATTAAGTACAGCTGAACCAAACAAGCTTTGATTGTATAGTTACCCATCCTAGGCTTAACCTTGAAAACAAAACAAGAGACTAGGTAAAGCTTAATCAGTTTTTGTAGCATATATTTCTGTAAACATATTTAAATACATGTAACTTTATTTAATTAAATATATTTGATATGTAAATATATGCAAATGTGTTGTAAATATATTTCTGAACTAGTATCAAAGCAAAACTTTGAATCATAGATACAATTCACAAATTGGCGATCCTGCTGATCCAATCACACTGCATCATTACAGAGTCAACAGCAAAAGCTTAAAAGGTGGCAAGGAAGCCATACCTCCAATCTCCCTTATCTTAAACCAACAGGCCGATCAGCGGCTTGTTTTAAGTGATCCACAGAGGGAAATTCAAAACTGGATCGCTGGTGCTGCACTACCCAGCCCAGCCCTGCCTGCCACTGTCTCCAACCCGCTTGGGTGTGGGGTTGAGTCAGGACGGGGTAGGGAAAACCTGGAGCCTAGTGTGCAGACACAGCCTCAGCAAGGGGAAGAGGGGGAGAGGCAAAAGCACACTTTGCAAAAGACCTGGACAAACAGTTTGGAAAATTCCCGCAGACACCCAAGAGGTGTCTGATGATCAGTTTTAGAGCCAGAAGTACCCATTTTCCCAGCCTTTGCTGGAATCCCAAGATTATTGAAAGTGGTGTCCCAAATCAGTAATCTGGAATTGGCATCTTTGGTGATGAACAGAAGTCTCTGAAATGTGAGACTACCTCAGAACACAGGCCTGGCTTTGTTCCCGATGGACTCCTCTCTCCTTAAAATGTCTTCACAGAAGAGCCAGGGAGTGGAGGGTGGGGTTCATGAGCCCTGGAAGAGACCCCTGATACCTCCTGGCAGCAGCTGGGGGACAGGGCACTGACTGAATCAAAAGTTGTCTCAGGTGAAGAGGGAGGTGGGGGCATGAAGTGGCTCCATGAAGTCCAGCTTGTGTGGCTCAACTTCTCCTCCAGCCGCAGCACCAGACGATCTGTTAAATAAAACAGAATGAGCTAATGGCGAGACGAAGCTGTATTATGCAACATGTAGTTTTATCGGAAGCATCGAGGGGGGTTGGAGGAGGGGAAGCACACTCTGGGGCGGTGAGAGAGAGCAGGAATGGGGAGAAAGGCGGAGAAAGTGCAAAAGGGGGCTACAGAACCAAGATGCCTGGATTACATAGGGAAGAGCCTCTGGGAGAGAAACCCCACCCCTAGGTAAAGAGCAGCATATGGCAGCCACGCCCTACAGTCTGTAGGGACTTTAACAATATGCATATGTACATGCTTACGGATGTATGTACATGTTTGTGTACATGAGTATAGGTATTTGTGTTCCACAATACGTGTGTGGAAGTCAAAAAACAACATTAGGTGTTAGTCCTTGCCTTCTCCTTGTTTGAGATATGGTCTGTTTATTGCTCACCACCATATATTTCAGGATAGCTGGCCCAAGAACTAATGGAGATTCTCCTGTCCCTGTTCCCTATCTCACCATAGGACACCAAGTTTAGAGACACTCAGGCTACATTTCCAACCTTTATGTGGGATCTGGGCATATGACCTCAGTTCCACACACTTGCATTATTGTTCTAGTTTCATTTTTTTTATGATTATTTAAATTTTTTTATTTAACTTTTATTAATTACACTTTATTCATTTTGTATCCCCCCATAAGCCCCTCCCTCTGCCCCTCCCAGTCCCCCCTCCCCCCTTCCTGCATGCATGCCCCTCCTCAAGTCCACTGATAGGGGAGGTCCTCCTCTCCTTCTTTCTGATCTTAGTCTATCAGTTCTCATCAGAAGTGGCTGCATTGTTAGGGTTCTAGGTTATCTCCATGAATAGTCCTTGGTTGGAGTATGAATCTCTGGGAAGTTCCCTGTGTTCAAATTTTCTTGTTCTGTTGCTCTCCTTGTGGAGTTCCTGTCCTC
>REGO01001584.1:11130-23655 GCA_010120015.1 Rhombomys opimus | reverse complement strand
ATGTTACTTGGCCTTTTTCCCTTGCAGCTTTTAGTATTTTTTCTTTGTTCTGTATACTTACTGTTTTGATTATTATGTGGCGGGAGGATTTTCTTTTCTGGTCAAATTTATTGGGTGTTCTGTAGGCCTCATGTATTCTTATTGGCTTCTCCTTTAACTTGGGGAAATTTTCTTCAATGATTTTGTTGAAAATATTTTCTGGGCCTTGGAGCAGGGAGTCTTCTTTTTCCTCTATACCTATTATTCTTTAGGTTTTGTCTTTTCATATTGTCTTGGATTTCTTGGACTGTCTGTGTCAGGAATTTTTTGGATGTAACATTTAACTGTTAAATGCCTTAACCAACGCAATTTTAGGGAAGAAAGCATTTGTCTTAGAATTTCAGGTCACATTGTATCATCCAGAAAATTCAAAACAGAAGTCGAAGTCAGGCCTCCTCTTCCTCTTTCTTTTCCTCCTCCTCTTCCTCCTGTTTCTCTTCCTTTTCTTATTACCCCTTCTTCTTTTCCCCACCTCATCCTTTTATCTTTTTTTTGTCGTCCTCTTCTAGAAAAACAGTCAGAGAAAGTTTTGTTTTTCTTGGCCTCCTCCTCTTTTTCCTCCTTTTCCTACTGGTGTGAAGTTCAGAGGCAGAGGCAGATAGCTTGCCTAGCATGGGCAAGGCTGTAGGAATGGATATATATATATATATATATACAACCTATGCTATAGGAGATATAAAAATGTATCATAGTGAATATCACTTTAGTTTCAAGAATATATATATATATATATATATATATATATATATATATATATATAATGCTATAATGCTCTGGTTACTCTAGCCCTCCAATCTCTCTTACCTCACTCCCATCCTTTTTCTTACTACTGTCTCCTTAAAGATCTCACTCCCACATTCATGTTTTTTTGTTTGTTTTGTTTTGTGATCCACTAATTTTAACCAGGCCATATGTGCAGCTTCACCCAAGTTTGAGACTTTCCATTGGAAAGTGGGCTTACCATCTGTTAAACCACTGAAAGTAAAGACTATCCCTACCGCTAAATGTATCAGCTACCAAAAGTTTATCAAGGCTCTATGAGCCTTTCCTTGATCTATGGTCGGTGTTGACAGGCCCAGTGTAGGCAGTCACACTACTGTGAGGTTGTATTAGCAATAACTGTGTCATGCCCTGAATTGTTAAATAAAAGTCACATGTGTTTATTTATTTGTGTGTGTGTTCATATATGTCGTGAAATGCATGTTGATGTTAAAGAAATTCTGTTGGAGTCGGTTCTCTCCTTCTTCCATGCGAGTCTGTAGTAGTAAATGCAAATGGACAGGCTTGGTGGCAATTACCTTTATCCAGTGAACCATCCAGCCTTATTATATTGTTCTATTAAAATTAATGGAGATGATATTCATCATGAATATTAACTTCAGGACACGGCACATAATAAGGAACAAGTAAGAGTCAGCCATTATTGTTTCTATGTAAATATGAGAGTATTTCATAATGACTTTGACTTCCATGTCTACCCTGTTCTTCAGCTCTTTGTGCTTACTAACAGTCCTTTATTATTACCCTTTCTTTCCTGTCCGCAGGGTATAACCATCGGTACTGGACCCCTACCACCACCAGTGAGTAATCAAAGCAGTGATATCCCAATATTTCCAGGACCTCTTTTTCCCTAGAGTCAATTCCATAGAAGTGAAATGTTTATCTCTTATGGAGTTAATTTAATAATACTACATCCCCCAAGTACTCCAGAGAAGCTCCATCAACCCAAAATTTCCACAACCCCTATTCCAAGATCTACAGCTAAGGAACATATCTCTACAATCTATGATACCTCAACACTACTTTTGTATGGTATCTGTTCTCCATTCAGCCTGTTCTGCACTCTGTATGCTTGGGCCACCACAGCCTTGGTCTAACCACAGGACATTTACTTTACATTAGCTATTTATGAAGGCCACCTATCTATGATTTCTCAGTTTCCAAGCCTCATCTCATGGATCAGAAAGACTTTCTCATACTATTTTATATTAATAGTCCTTTATTTACATTCAAACATGGCCAATGGCTTTTTTCACTCATCATCATAACTTATTCCTTGTTGTTTCTTCTATGAAATTTACTTTTATTTCATTTATTCATACTGCAGATATTTATTATCTACTTCAAACTACCTATTTATAGGTTGAATAACTTGATTGATGTATGAAGGAATCTGTATCTGTTTATATGTGAATTCCATTTAAATATTAGAAAAGTATTATAGATCTTAGACAGGATTGTGATTATTGTCCTTCTCTTGATTTTTTTCCCCAGATGTAGACATAGTTTCTAATAAGATGATAGTCATCTGGCACAGAGGGCTTGATTTATATCACAAATTCTGTGAAACTGAAGCCCTGAAGCAGGTTCAGGGCACAAACACACAACCTATGCTATAGGAGATGTATCATAGTGAATGTATCAGTTTAGCTCCAAGAATAAATATCTTTGTCTGAAGAAATGTATTATTGGGTAAAAGCATTTACTATAGAAAGTCAGGTGTAAGCACATGTGACTGTATCCCCAGCATTATGGGAGGATCTTTGGGGTTAGCTAGATGCAAGCCTACCTCCAGAATCAGTGAGACCCTGTCTCAAGGAAATAAGTCAGAGAGTGATATAGGAGAAAGTCTTTTCCTAGCCTCCATGAATTTCTAGATACAAGCATCTGCACACACACCTTGCACATATAATACACACATACAACATATTTATATTTTCACACCAGTAAGTAAATAAAAGAATGAGTAATTAACTCATACTTATGCTGTCTTATACATTATATAAACAGTCGAAATATATTAAGTGACCCAGGTGTAGTGAGCAGATTAGTGGGTTAACAAAAATACAATGTGTCCATGCGGTTGGATATTAACAGCCCATAAAAAGGAAATTCTTGCATTGATCATAGATTATACTGAGACTATCTTTACAAAAATGCTGTGTAACTTTCTCGTAACAGAGCTATATACTAGTAATATACACATAAACAAAAAGGACCAGTAGAAGTTGCTGCAGGTTAGGGAAGGACAATTCTTGCTGTTTGATTATTGAGTTTTAGTTTTATAAGATGAGAAGGTCCTGAGGACTGGTTACACAGAAGCTAAATGTAGCCATTGCTTTGACTATAACAGCCAGTCAAGGTTACAGTGCATAGTACACTCCTCACTTCTCTTTTTTGTTACAGGTACACCTCCATCCCTGGTACACTTCACCCTCAATTTCACGATAACCAACCTACGCCATATGGAGGGCATGGGATCCCAAGGATCTGCAATATTCAACAGCACAGAGAGGATCTTGAATCGCCTGGTCAGAACTCTCTCTGACTCACCCTGTGTCATCTCAGTCTTGTAGGCTTTGGCTCTTAAGTTCATCTTCTCTTTTGTCCACAGCTCCAGCCCATGTTCAGGAACAGCAGTGTTGGGCCTTTTTATTCTGGCTGCAGACTGATCTCTTTGAGGTAAGAACTCCAGAGTAGACATAGAGGGCATACAGAAGATCACCAGGGGCTGACTCCTATCTCACTGCTCCTAGTGTTAGGGGCAGGAGGACACCAACTCCTCTCTAGTCCTTTCCTTTTCAGACTGGGAAGTGTGGACACCTTTCTCTTTTAGGAGACAATGATGTGTGATTCTACTGAGCATTTCCAGTTATTTTTTCTTATAATTTTATTTCTGTTGCTATGATAAAATACTCTGACAAAAAAGCAATATGCATAAGGAAATATTTGGCCTACAGTTCTAGAGTACAGTCCACTATGTGGAGCAGTTAGAGTGGAAAGGGATTGAGACAACTGGTCAGATCTTAGTCATATTCAAGAGTAAGAGAAAATTAAGGCACCCATTTTCCTGCTGCCTGCTTGCGAACTTCCTTCATTTTACAGGTTCAGAACTGGTGCCATTCAAAATGGTCTGAGTCTTCCTACATCAATGAACAGATAAGAGGCATTTTCATAGACTAGCTGACAAACTGACCTTATCCAGAGAATTCCTCATTAAGGCTTTTCCTAGCTGATGCCCCTCAGTTGAGGAATTGTTACAGAAATAGTGATACATCTACACAATGGACTATTACTCAGAAATAAAAAACAAGGAAATAATGAAATCTGCTGGCAAATGGTGGGAACTGGAAAAGATCATTCTGAGTGAGGTATCCCAGAAGCAGAAAGACATACATGGTATATACTCACTCATAAATGGATATTAGATATATAATATAGGATAAACATACTAAAATCTATACACCTAAAGAAACTAATCAAGAAAGAGGACTCTGGCTAAGATGCTCAATCCCCATTCAGAAAGGCAAAGAGGGTGGACATCAGAAGAGGGAGAAAACAGGGGACAGGATAGGAACCTATCACAGAGGGCCTCTGAAAGGCTCTACCCTGCATGGTATCAAAGCAGATGCTGTGCCTAATAGTAAAACTTTGGGCAGAGTGCAGGGAATCTTATGAAAGAAGGGGGAGATACTAAGACCTGGAAAGGACGGTAACTCTACAAGGAGAGTAACAGAACCAAAAAATCTGGGCACAGAGGACTTTTCTGAGACTGATACTCCACCAAGGACCATTCATGGAGATAACCTAGAACCCTTGCACAGATGTAGCCCATGGCAGTTCAGTGTCCCAAGTGATTTCCATAGTAATGGGAAGAGGAATTGTCTCTGACATGAACTGAGTGGCTGGCTCTTTGATCACCTCCTCTTAAGAGGGGAGCAGCCTCACCAAGCCACAGAGGAAGACAATGCAGCCACTTTTGATGAGATCTGATAGACTAGGATCAGAAGCAAGGAGAGGAAGACCTCCCCTATCATGCACTTGGGAAGGGGCATGGGTGAAGAAGGGAGAGGTAGGATGGGAGGAGGGAGGAGAAGAGAGGGAGCTATGGGAGGGGTACAAAGTGAATAAACTATAACTAATAAAAAGAAAAAGAAAAAAAAGGCTTTTCCTAGCTAACTCCAGTTTGTGTCACATTTACATTTAAAATTGGCCATTATAGGTCTGAAAATGGTGACTCATTTCATGCATAAAAATAAGCCACAGTGCTATGAAGAAATATATTTGTATCAACAAATAAGACTTAAGCCAGTTGAAATTTTTACCTTATTTGCAGATTCCTTTTTTCACCACCGATGTTACATTTCTATTTTTAGGGCATTTGTGGTCATGTTATAGATGTCATATACAGTATAGCAAAAATACTGACATGTTTAGGGTCTATGTCCTTTTTTCAAAGACATTAGTTCGCTTATTCACTCTCTAATTCATTGTCTTCTTCTGCCACGAAGGACATTAATTTATCAGTAGCCCCACATCTCTTCTCCCTCAATGAAACTTTTCTGAACCTCAACCTTAGAATCTTCATTTCATCATCTTTGTCACTTTTTCCTGCTAGGCCTGAGAAAGATGGAACAGCCACTGGCGTGGATGCTGTCTGCACTCACCACTCTGCTCCCATGGACTTTCAACTGGACAGAGAAAAGCTGTACTGGGAACTGAGCCAGAACACCCATGGTGTCACCCAGCTGGGATCCTTCACTTTAGACAAGGACAGTCTGTACATCAATGGTGAGCAACCTTGTGGAATCATAAGCTGAAGCAGAGAATGCTACTCTAAGAGAAGTGGGCTTTCTGCTTAATCACAGGATCCTTCCTATGCACAATCCTAAATCTGCGCAACCACCAAGTGACTGAACAGCACACATTAGCCTTGGAGTAACCAAGTACTTCTCTTTTCTCTGCATCACTGCATTATGAAGGCATTATCTGAACATGTGTTTATCCTTCAAAAGCCTCCTCTAGCCATATCAAGGACCAATCTGGCAGAAGCCAATGGTGGTTCAATAGTGGTTCCAATCTAAGGGTGTTTGTTGTTATGTGTATTGGTTTTTTTTTTTTTTTTCATTTGAGATACATCATGCTTATGTATCTGAAGCTGGTCTAGAGCTAACAATGCAACCTGCCTGGTCTGTTCTCAAACTGGTAATTCTCCTGCTTCAACCTCTCCTGAGTGTTGGGCTTAGCAGTATTTACTCATACCTGTAAATCTCATATCTCTGTGGAGCAAAAATGTCACTATCATTCTTGCTATGCTTCAGGCCATATTCTCTGAGTCTTAGTTCCATCAGAAGCCTTCATGTGAAACTTGAATCCACCAGGAGTGGTGGCTCATGACTGTAATCCCTGAGTTTGTCGTGTATGTTCAGGAGTCTTGGTTTGATCATTAGTGCATTAAGGAAGATAAGAGAAGGTAAGGAACGGAGAAGGAAAGAGAAGGAGAAAAAAAACCCCAGAAGAAACCAGAAACATTTCTCAGGTGTGGTGGCCTCTGTTCACAATCACTTCAAGGATTAGATGGAAGGTTTTCTTTGAGATTGTGCTCAGCCTGGATTACATAGAGAATTCAAGGCCAGCCTGGGCTGCAGAATAAGACTCTATCTGAAACAAACAAAGATTCCATCTCAAACCAAAGTTGGATCTATCATTTCCCTCCCCGTCCATGCCACAAAGTAAGAGATGGACTTGGAAAAAACAGTTTATGAGTGTATGTGGTAGAAAGTGGCATATATTTGTTTTACCAAATAAATTGTAAATTCATGAGAACAGAGATGGTTCTCTTGAAGACACCAAGACTTTAGGTGTTGCATTGTGTAGATTTCAAGTCTCAGCTAGAAAAAGGACTGATGGGTCTCAGCTATGTTTTTAACATTTCTGTCCCTGTCCTGATTTTCTCCTGTTCTCATTGCAGGTTTTTCACATAGAACACCCTCGGGTTCGACTCCCAAAAGTGAGTTCTTAAAAGCCTGATGGATGGATTCCCCATACCCTATGGGAACAGCAGCTGATCTATCCCCCTACTGAGTCCAAGGTCATGAAGGAGAAAAATAAATTAAAAGCTGGAGACTCACACCCACTATGTCCCAATTTGGGGAGCAAAAATGCTCTCTGGTGACATTCATGTACTACTTCCAATGCCATTTTTCACTCCAATCCATTTCTCTCAGCTCCTGTGACATCCTTTGTGTCTTACACAGAGACCTCCACCACACCACCCATCCACACAGCAGGTAGGTCACCTGAAAGACAGGCTTTGGAGATGATCAAGACAACTCAGAATGAGCCAGGCAGGGTGACACACACCTTTATTCCCAGCACTCAGGGAGCAAAATCAGAAGGATTGCTATAAGTATAAGGACAGCCAGGAATCCAGGAGAGGCAAGGCTACACAGAGAAACATGTCTCGAAATTAAAAAAAAAGTAACTCAGAATGTTAATGGGTGCTTATTGGTCTATGAATTTTTCATAGGCAAGGGATAAGTGACCCTCCAATCTCCAGTCCTGTCAATCTTGGACAAGTCATTTATTCTCTCAGGGCCTCAATTACCTTAACTTCCAAATGATATATTTATTTAAACCTTCATGCTAAGACTGAAAAGGTCACTCTTTAATCCCATCACTTGTTGCTCAGTAGTGAAAACTTTACATTAATATACCCAAGCTCAGGGTTTTCAAGTATTTTAATTTGTGTGTATGTGTGTGAGTGTGTGTGTTCTCTGTTGTGTGTAGATATTTGTGCATGCATGCATAGATGCCACAAATGAATGATTAATATCTTACTTAATTTCTCTCCATGTTTTTGGGTGGTGTGTGTGTGTATGTGTTTGTGTGTGTGTGTGTGTGTGTGTGTGTGTGTGTGTGTTAATGTCTAGCTAAACTATTGCTTACCAATTCAGCTTGACTATCACCTGGCCAACAAGCGTCAAAGAGCATCACATCCCTGTTTTTCCAGTACTGAGATCAGAGTTATAGAGTGTAGCACCACATCTGCTCTTTTCATTCTTACTGAGAGTCTGAAATCAGGTCCTTATGTTTGTGAGACAAGCACTAGACTGAGGCATCTCCACAGGACCATAGTTTTTAACAGGAATAAAACTGAGAACAGCATAGACCTGAGAAATGCCAGGTGGTAGAAGGTGATGGTCTGGAGCATGGACTGGCTCTATTTCATCTGAGGTGTAGAATCCCATCAGCACCATTCTCATACCTTGTATTGGCTTTCCTGAGGGTTGTGGAAGATCAGACACCATCTTTATCCATTCTATTCTCTTGTTTTACATCCTTGAATGTGCAAGGGTTGGGGGCTCAAGGGGAACACAGAGGCAGGTGGTGCTTTGGGAAAAGAGACTTTTTAGAAGGCTAGTTAGTACTAGTCTTCTACTGGACAGACAGCATTGTGGTGGTTCTGAGTTGAGATCAGGCATGTAAGACAGAGTGAGGATCCTTTCTTACAGATCTCAGAGAAGGGAGGTGATTTCCTATATTCAGGATGATGCCTAAGTTGATGGAAGAAGGGACCTTGCATTTCCAGGAAGGAATGTGTGGCTCTTAGGATGTGGAGGAAGTGAGCAAGAGGGGCACATAGAGTTTCAGGTGTAGCAAGTGTATGGGTTGAGTCAACACTAGTAGTGCTCTAAATGTTTTGTATGTGACATCCTGAGATCAGAGACCTCCTGGAAATGGGGTTGGAGTGATGCCTGATACTCTCTTGAAATGACGGAACCTGAGGGGATTACAGATTCACAGACAGTGGGCTAGAGAGATGGCTCAGAGGTTAAGAGCACTGGCTGTTCTTCCAAATGTCCTGAGTTCAATTCCAGGCAACCACATGGTGGCTCACAACCATTTATAGTAAGATCTGGCTTGCAGGCACTCATGGAGACAGACAACTGTATAAATAATAAATAAATAACACTTAACATAGAAACATAAAAACACACAATCAGTTCCATTACAATGACTGTAAGAAAGAAGCTGCTTTAGGTGGGTAGAGCCTGAAGAGCAGTGTGGTCTGGATTCCAGCAAAGACCTTCTAATTCCAGGGTGTACTGATCCCTGAACACTCTGGAAAATTGAGATCTCACTATGACCTGGACCCCATCATGGTCTCTGGAAAGGTATAAAAGAGAAAAGGCTGGGGTTGCAAAAACTTGGTTTGACTCAGGCTCTGCCATTTGGAGATTGTATAAGTATCTAATTTACCCTTGGCTCAGATCTATCAAAACTGTTTCCTGAAGCCATTTCTCACCAAATTCATATCTTCAATTTAAGAAAGGCATGTAAAACAGAACATAACCCCAAAGTAACATACATATTTCTTCAAAGAATTTTCTCCTCTCTTGTGTTTATGTATTGTTGTGTGTGTGTTTTGTGTGTGTGTGTGAGCGAGCGAGCGAGAGAGAGACAGAGACAGATAGATAGATAGATAGAAAGAGAGAGAAAGAGAAAGAGAGAGAGAGAGAGAGAGAGAGAGAGAGAGAGAGCATAAATGCATACACAGGGCAGAGCAGGATGGCTTATATGTATGGAGATATGAATGACAGTGGATGCTAAAGGACAACCTTAGCTATTATTTTTGTGCATCATGAACAGTTCACTTTTGAGACAAGATGTCTAGCTAGGCTTGACGTCCCTAAGTTGGAGAAGCCATTATAAATGAACCACAGAAATGTTACCACCTCCCCAACACTGATTCACAAGTGTTACCACAGCAAGCTGACGTATTTTGGATAGATTTGGGATCATGCCCTGGCACTGATTCTTCACTTTAGTGATTACACTATCTCCCTAGTCCACTCTCTGCCTTTAAACATATTTTTAAATTACTTTTTATTTCTGGTGTGTACACACAGAAATGCATGTGCTTGAACCATGAGTGTTGAGATCAGAGGACAGCCCAAAAAGAATTGGCTCTTTATTTCTACTGTATCAAACTCAGCTCATCAGGCAAAAGACTTTCCTAATTTATATCACATAACTGAAATCCTATACCGTTATTTAAAAAAAAATCAATAAGTACATGGTTTGCAGAACAGCAAGTGGGTTAAGTGAATACTCAAGCAATAAAGGTGTTTCTTGTAATTTTACCAACACAGGGTCTGATGTGTTTAGTGGCTGCACCATGGTGTACTGAACCCCATAGAGAAATCTCCCCTTATGTTTGGAACATGACAAATGGTGCTGGATCTACTCACTGACTTCCCTGGGGAAGATGGGTTGTTTGGGGGAAGACACTGCAGTGCTGGTAGATGCCCAAGTTTACAGAGAAACCAGCCTCTCAGAATGTCTTTCTCCCACCCCTACTGTAGTGCCAGTCTCTCCTCTAGTGCCTTTCACCATCAACTTCACCATCACTAACCTCAAGTATGAGAAGGGCATGAGTCACCATGGGTCCTGGAAGTTCAATGCCACTGAGAGAATCCTACAAAGACTGGTAAGGGCTCTGTGCAGTAGATGCAGAATTCCCCTCAGAGGTAAGCTTCATCTATCAGCTTGGGCCACATCCTGGAAGAAGGCCACGCCTACCTCAACCTTGCTCCACACATTCCAGCATTGTGCAGAGAGGCTAGCTCCAAACCTCTCAAAGACAGTCTCTGTTCCCTCAGTTCTTGTATTGACAGCCTCCTCTTCCCCACAGCTCTGGCCTTTGTTCAATAAAACCAGTATCAGCCTCCTGTATTCTGACTGCAGACTGGCCTTGCTCAGGTAAGTCCTAACAAGAACCATCCAGAGATCTTCAGGGTGTCCCAGACCCAAAGTGTGGTTGGCCTCCTTCCTTTTGTCCTCTCAGTATTTTGCCCATGTGTAAATCAGGAAGCACTGGATGCAGCAGCCAATGTGTCCCCTAGTCATATAAGCTCTACTTCAGTGACGCCAAATCCTGCATACCATCATCAGGCTGTTGAACTTTTCTTGTTCATCCACTTTGAACTCCCACCTTCATTCCCTTCTGGAGTGGAATAAAGGGGAACTTCCCTGGAGCTTTGAATTCTGTCCCTAGTAATTCTTTCACTGTATTGTTCTAGTATCATTTCCATCACTTTGATAAAAATATTCCGAATAAAGTCAAAGTAGGGGGAAAGTGGTTTATTTTAGGTCTAAATTTCAAGTGATAGTTCATAATTATTTTCTGGGAAGTCACAGGTAATTATTTAGACAGTCACATTTCAGCCACAGCCAAGAGAAGAGAGAAATGAGAGCAGGAATGCTCTCTCACTTGTCAGCTTAATTCTCCCTTCTTACACAGTCCAGGATCCCCTGCCTAGGGTTCAGTGCTGACCACAGTGGGCTAGGTATGTCTGTATTAATTACCTTCATTAAGATCTTTCTCCAAAGGTGGACCCAATGTAGATAACCCTTCAGTGAAACTCTCTGTATATGTGATTCACGTAGACAGTGAAAGCTAACAAGAGTGGCTTTAATGTCTTTCCTTTGCTTTGCTTCCAAAACCCACATCTGTCATAAATATGAACTCTCTCTTCCTTACTCATGAGAATGTAGATGAGTGTCTTGCATTCAATAGAAAAACAAAATCTTTACTCTGTCTGCTCCGTTTCACAGAGAGTCAGGACACTCAGAGAACTGAAGACTGATGTAAACCTCTATACTAGTCTGTCACACCTCCCACCACTTTTCCTCCTTCCTCTCCTGCCCCATCGTCTTAAAATGTTTTCTAACTCTCTCTCTCCCTCTCTCTCTCTCTTTCTCTCTCTCTCTCTCTGTCCTGATTGCTCAGTTTTTTTTCTTTATTTTTCATCATTTATTACCATATGTGAACGTCCTTTGTACTTAAGCATTATATAAAAACCCAGATTATATTCAGCTTCTTATTTTCATTATTCACTTTTTAATGATTGAAAGTGTTTTATCCATTAATTTATTTATTAACTTTACATCCTGATTAAAGCCCCTCTAAAATGACAACTGCCAGTCTCAACCTCAAACCCTCTCCCACCATGCCCACCTCTCTCCTCAGTAAAAAGACATCCCCAATCATGGATACCAAATAGCCCTGACACATCAAGTTGCAGCAGGACAAAGTTAATTCTCTCTCACTAAGGCCAGACAAGGCAGTCCAGGTAGGGGAAAATGATCCAAAGGTAGGCAACCGAGTCAGAGATAGCAACTACTGTAATTGTTAGGGGTCCCACATGTTGACCAAGCTGCACATCCATTCAATATGTGTATGGCCTCTAGGTCCAGCCCATGAATACATTGAGATTGGTGCTTTAGTCCCTATGAGCCCCATGGGCCCAGGTTAGTTGGCTCTGTAGGTCTTCTTGTGGTATTCTTGACTCCTCTGGTTCTTCAATCAATCTTATTACTCTTCCACAAGACTCCCCAAGTTTGTTCTACTGTTTGACTGTGGGTCTCTGCATCTGTTTCCATCAGCTGCTGGATGAAGCCTCTGAGAAGACAATTATACTATGCTTCTGTCTACAAGCATAGCAGATAGTGACAGGGGTGTTGGCTCTATCCTATGGGTGAGACTCAAGTTGGGCCAGTCATTGGTTGGCCATTCCCTCAATCTGTGCTCCATCTTTTTTTTATTTTTTATTTTTATCAGTTACATTTTATTAATTCTGTATCCCAGCCATGCCCCGAACCCTCATTCCCTCCCAGTCCCTCCCTCCCTCACTCATCACC
>REGO01001583.1:24955-35579 GCA_010120015.1 Rhombomys opimus | reverse complement strand
CCTGACTAAAATGCTCAATCCCCATCCTGAAAGGCAAAGAGGTTGGACATCAGAAGAAGAAAAAAACAGGAAACAACCTAGGAACCTGCCACAGAGGGCCTCTGAAAGCCTCTGCCCTGCAGACTATCAAGCAGATGCTGAGACTTATGGCTCAACTGTTGGGCAGAGTGCATGGAATCTTATGTAAGAAGTGGGAAATTTTAAGAGCTGGAGAGGAGGGGAACCACACAAGGAGAGCAAAAGAACTAGAAAACTTGAACACAGGGAACTTCCCAGAGACTCATACTCCAACCAAGGACTATTCATAGAGATAACCTAGAACCCCTGCACATATGTAGCAAATGACAGTTCAGTGTCCAAGTGGGTTACATAGTAAATTGAAGAGGGACTGCCTGTGACATAATCTGATTGGCCTGCTCTTTGATCACCTCTCCCTGAGGGGGGAGAAGCCTTACCAGGCCACAGAAGATGCCAATGCAGTCACTCCTGATGTGATCTGATAGACTAAGATCAGAAGGAAGGAGAAGAGGACCTTCCCTATCTGTGGACTTGGGGAGAGGCATGCAAGAGGAAGGGGGAGGGAGGGTGAGATCGGGAGAGGAGGATGGAGGGACTTATGGGGGGATACAAAGTAAATAAAGTGTAATTAATAAAAAATGTAAAAAAAATCAACATTGAAATTTTAGATAATCCTTTTCATCGAAAACTGCAAGAATTCTGTGACTTGATTGTTGAAAATACCTACATTTTTCTCAAGTTCTGAATTGCCCCCCATTGACAAAATCACAAAGGATAATTAGATGGAGAAACAGGTAGAAAGATGACACATAGAATATACCTGGTTTTCAAACCATCACCATTACCTAGATCACAGCATAGCTATTACTCTCAAAATTTGCTTTTGTATACTTTGTAATGTGCTCAACTTTCTAGTATCTATAGCAATAATTGTTTAGTTTCTGTTTACATTAGACTAATATATGTACATAGGGTTGCATTATTTTTACTCTTTCCAAGGCGTTCTTTTATTCATGCATTTGTTTTGATTTTCATACATTTTTGCATATGCAGTAGTTTATATCTTCTTTAGTGAAGAGTGTTGAGTTGAAAATATTTGTCACACTTTGTTGATTTTATTTCTTGAACATTTGACAGTGTTCAGTTTAGACTATTACAAATATAGCTTGTTTCAAAACTCAAGAAAATGTATTTGCGTGTATGCTTTTCACTCACTTGGTAAATGATTATAAGAAAAAGTATGCAAATCATATGATTGGTGGCCTTATCCTTTTAAAAGGTGGAGATCTTTAGGAGTGATTGAACTATTTTGGTATGCACAGTGAAATATTTCTGAACTGTAAAAAAAAAATATGAAATCTCAGGTAAATGGGTGAATCTGAACATTGTAATTCTGAGTGAAGTGGTTCAGACCCAGAAAGACAAGTGCTATAAATTCTGTCTCATATTGGAATGCTAAATTTGGAAGTTTGGATAAGCGTGTTCCAACTGAGGTACCTACAGAAATTAGAAAACTAGCAAGGGGTCATGAGAGGACTAGAATTCATGCTATATGAAGGAGAAAGGAAATAATGAAACAGGAAAGGTTAGGTCAAGAGGAAGACACAGGACAGGAAAAAGGAGAGAAACATGAGGAAAACTAATGTCAAAGACCTCGGCAAATGTCACATGGAAACTGACTATTATAAAAATTTCTGAAAATATCTCTATACCTGTGTATACAAAAGGAATTTAAGAGAGTTGCACTCTTCCAAACATCATAAGCTACCAAATTAAAAGCCATCACATATTTGAGTCACAAGACTTAAGAAACCTGATCTGACTGAATGTGTCAACCTTAATAATTCATTTTCAAAAGGCTGGAAGGTGTTATACATGCTAACAGAGTAGAAAATTATCAGTTTTATCTAACAGCTTTGTGAGCTAAAATAACTTTTGTCCTGTTTATGCCTACTGGGGTAACAGCAGATCCAATGTTATGGGAGTAACTGAACTTTTTCTGATGGGATCAAAGGACAACTCCACAAGATGGAACACATCCCTAGGGGTATTATCAAGGCTAACATCCTATAGACTAGTAAGTCATAAGCCACAAGGGAAAACCAGCTACTATTATACTTCAAAATAGATCTTTGAACATATTAGGTCCTCAGTATATAGTTCTTCAGTGAAAGAATCACTAACTGATTCAACAGGCAAGTCAGTATAAAGGTAAAATGTGACCTGGTAAACTTGAAAGCACCTATGGACAGGCCCATGACTTTGTTTCTTGGACTCTAGTGTGGAATCACTCTGGAATGTTGTGAAAGGTAAGCCCTCGTTTCTTTCATGTTGGGATGGGGCACATTTATAACCAAACCCAGGTGAGGCTGAAGCTGTAAGTTCCATGAATGCTCACAGGGTATTTATTGTGCAAAGGATCACTCCGCTGAAGATACAGGTTAGTATGGAGGGAGTGGGCAGCCTTGCCTTGTCCCTGATTTCAGAGGGATTGATTTAAGTTTCTCTCCATTTAGTTTGATGTTGGCTATAGGCTTGCTTTATACTATGTTTAGGTAAGTGCCTTGTATCCCTGATCTCTCCAGGGCTTTAAACATAAATGAATATTGGCTTTTATCAAATGCTTTTTCAGCATCTAAGGAGATTATCATGTGGTCTTTTTCTTTCAGTTAGTTTATATGGTAGATTACATTGATGGGTTTCTGTATACTGAACCAACCTTGCATGCCTGGGATGAAGCCTACTTGGTCATAACAATGATATCTTTGATATGTTCTTGGATTCAGTTTGCCAGTATTTTATTGAGTATTTTTGCATCAATGTTCATAAGAGAGATTTGCCTGAAAGTCTCTTTCTTTGCTAGGTCCTTGTGAGGTTTAGGTATCAAGGTGACTGTCACTTCATAGAATGAGTTTGGTAGTGTTCCTTCTGTTTCTATTTTGTGGAATAATTTGAAGAGTATTAGTGTTAGTTGTTTTTTTATTTTTTTTCATTTAGATTTTCAAATATTTTGTCATATAATCTTTTGAAGTAAGACCTAATGATTCATTGGATTTCCTCAGTGTCTGTTGTTATGTCCCCCTTCTCATTTTTGATTTTGTTGATTTGGATGCTCTCTCTTTGCCTTTTAGTTAGTTTGGCTAAGGGTTTGTCTATCTTGTTGATTTTCTCAATGAACCAGCTCTTGTTTTCATTGATTCTTTGAATTATTTTATTTGTTTCTAATTTATTGATTTCAGCCCTGAGTTTGATTATTTTCAGTCATCTACTCCTTTTCGGTATGTCTGGTCTGTTTCTTTTTTTTTTCCTGTATGGCTTTCAGGTGAGCCTTTAAGTTGCTTGTATGAGATGTTTCACAAAACTAGCCAACACACCTGGCTTCAACTTGTACTGTATTTTCACAAAATGTTATCACTAAGAAGCAGATTCTCTGTATTATTTCTTAAATAAAAAGCTTAAGTTTTAAAAATTGGAAAAAAAGATACAGGTTGGTTGTAAAATTTGAAACCTGGCGTTATTTCTGATAGAATTTAAATGTTTTTCATGAGGGTACAAATGAGATCATCAGGGAGAAATGGCCAAAAAGAGTAGAATTCTTAGAAGAGGGAAAGGAAAAAGAAAAGTGATGAGTGTTCCTACTTTCTGTTTTGTGTTGCAATTCAAGATGTCAGCTCTCAGCTTCTACTCAAGCTGCCATGATTGCAGCCAGCTTCCATTGTTCTGCCTTTATGAGCTCAAACTATCTGGAACAAGGAACCTAGATATTCTTGCCTATAGATTGCCTACATCACAGTGTTTTATTGCAGCAATAGAAACATAACTAATACAACACATAAATAAACTTAAAGAAAGAAACAACCTGAACATCTCATTAGACACAGGAAAGCCTTTGGATAAAGTCAACATCCATCATGATAAAAATCTTATAAATACAAAAAAACCCCACCTCAACATAAAAAAGACTACACACAAAGAACTACATATTGTAAATGATAAAAAAATACCTCAAAGCCTTTCTATGAAGATCAAGAATGACATAATATTGTCCCTTTCCCCACTCTCCTCAATATGACACATGAGATGAGAAAAAAAATTAAGTGTATGTGGATACAAATATGAGAGATGCAAGTCAAGTTACTTCTGTGTACATATGGTATAATTTTATACATTAGGAACCCTAAAGATTATCGTAGATAATTTGGAACTCTCAAAAGCTTTCAGCAAAGTACTCGCCTAGGAAATAAACATGCAAAACAGGAGCATTCTTATGTGCCTATCAAGAAGAACCTGACAAAAAATCAGGTATGTGATCCTATTTGCAACAGCCTTACAAAACACTGAGAAAGCCTGTATAAGGTTCTTTTCTTGTTGATGTAATAGAATACATTGATGTAAGAAATTTATTAGGAAAAAAGGGTTATTTTTTGCTTTATAGGGTAAGGCTACACTCTATCCCAAAGGAGAAATGATGGCAGCAGAAGTTTGGAGTGACATCACATTGTGCCTGTGATCAGGAAACAGTGATTAATGCTACTGCTCAGCTCTCTTTGTCCTTTTCGTTCAGTACGTCATCTTAGCATGGAAATAGTGCTGCCCACAATGAAGAAGAGCCTTTCCACCTTAATTAACAGAATTGAGAAACTCCTTCACTGAACCCTGCCTCATATGAAATTGTAGAGTCTGTCAAATCTTCAATCAAATTAACCATTCCAAATCCTATTCAAGAAGTAAAAGCTTCCATACAATTAAAATTGTATACACCAAAGAAAGCAATAAAAGAAGAAACTAGAAAAAGGAAAGTATTCCCATATCTATAGACTGTCAGCATGGGTGTAATGGCTCTAGTTCTGAAATCAATCAATACAATCCTCATCAAAATTCCGGTAACATATTCCAGAATTAGAACATTAGTTCCAAGTTCTCATGGAATTACAAAATTTGATGAAAAAATAAGCAAAGAAATCCTGGACAAACAAACAAACAAAAACAATGTTGGGGTGGAGTACGACAATTCCTGATTCTTACCATACCACAGAGCCATAGTGAGATATATTTCATAGTTCTGAAACAAAAGCAGACATGCAGATAAATGGTATAGAACAGTGAACCCAGAAATATGCCTAAACGGGCATAGCCACAGTCACTCAAGTTTTGGCGAGAGTACTAAAAATCATATGTTAGAAGGGGAAATTTTTTTCAAATGGTTCTAAAAAGCAACTTGATATGTGGACAATGAAACTGATTCCTACCTCACCCATATATAAATATTCTAAAACAGTTTAAAAGCTTACATGTAAAACTTGGAAGTTGAAAGAATAAAGGAAAAACTTTTTGAGATATAAGGCGTTGCATGGAATTTATTTTACCAGTTACCGAAGACCACCTGCCAAAACCACCAATATATGATAAGCCCTTTTGTTGAATTGTTGGTTTGGGCTGTCTGTCCAAGGCTGTCTGTTATTGTTACCTTTAGTTGTCAATCCACAAAAGTGGAAGTTAAGAATGAAATGTTGAAGACAACACTTCAGAAACAGAGCCTAGAAACCACTGAGCTGGACGTGACCTGAATGCATCCTCCCTGAAGATGAGTACTCATGGTATTAGGATGCAGGATTTCATATGGATTCCTACAATTAAGACAGTCAGAGGAGAGGAAGAGGACTAGCTGTGGGGATGAAGAGACTTTAATGGGGCCAAGGAACTATGTAAATTAATATGTCTTTATGAAGGCTGTTCCTATATACAGTGAGCATATTGTACTAAATAAATTTATAAAACACACAATTGCAAACTTCTTTTCTCACAGATTAATTTGTCACTTTATCCTTGCACAAGCCAGATAAACTTTAAAAGGCTGTGCAGCCTTGATCATCTTAGCTCCCTGCTTGATAACAACGCTGAGAAGTTTTGATTTGGGAGGAAATTTTAATTGTTCAATTAAGGCATGAGGTCTTGTTATACATTTTACTGGTGTATTTTATTCTTTTGCCATTTCTATAGGGAATTAAACGATAGCATAATGAGCACATATCTGGCACCTGAATAACATCAAAGCTGTCATCCAGGCATGCATCACACACGGTGTTAAATGTTATACTGTTTATCACACATTTTAATGAGAAAAGAAACCATTAAAAGGTGAAACTTCAATCATTTAAGCAACTCACTACAGTGCTGGGACCTGCTAGGCAATAGAACCCTACCCAGAGATCACTGAGCCTACACTTCATCATTTCTGTTCTTCTTTTGAGCAAATTTCAATCAAGAAAGCCAAAAATCATGCTTTCAAAACCGCTATAGCTGATTCCTTAACACCTGCAGGCATTTCTCTATGACAAGAAATGGAAATAATTTATTACAGTGTTTGCACTGCTCATTAGTCTTCATTGCTCATTCCTCATACAGAATCAAATCAATAGCAAATGCTGCTCTCGTGCACTGGAACAATGGACTGCCACGATCCAAATTCCATAAATATGCTAAAACTGTCCAAGTTTAGAATTAGTTTTTGATCCAAGATTAGGTTCAACTCAGTGAGATGCTGCTTCTTATCCACTGAAATAAAATCTGAATCCACATCCACACACCTGTCCTGACATTTAGGAAACATATTTTATCTGAGAAAAAGTGTCAGTGTGTTTATCCATATTTCTATAAACTTGGCAAGCTTGGATAATTGCAGTATCACTGTTTTGTAAAGGAGGTACACAGAATTCCCCTCACCAGTCTGTAAGATATCAAATATATGAGAGTAGTTTATTGAACATCGCAAAATTAATGAGGTGTTTTCTATTTATTGCAAATTTACACGCAATAGTCATAATAACTAAATCTATATGTTTTCAAGTTAAGCAAATTTGGATTTAAAATAAAATTCTATCACTTACTGCCTCTGACTTTGAACAAGTTTACTGACCTCTGGTGTAACTTTCAGTTGTATTACAGGCAAATATATTGTTAACACTTAATTTGTACACTTGAGGGAAGATCAAATGAGTTGATCTGTTTGTCTTGTATCATGGATCATAGCAGTCACTTCTAAAAGGTATTTCAATTTTAACTCTTGAGATATTATCTAATCATGGTAAACTAATATTTTATTTTCTGTCCTGTTTGACTTAGATGAGTATATAAAACATTTTATGACAATTCAAATTTCAAATATATTTAGAAATCAACACAAAATGCTTTATGCCATTAGTTCATTTTCTTAGAATACCAGATGTTATTCTACATTTCCTTTAGAGAAAAAAATATATAATTCTTTAATATTGAAAACTATAATACCATACATTTTTTATAGGATACTAACTCTGTTCTTGGCGTTGTTCTGTGTAGTTTAGACCCCTCTAGGAATCCCTATCTATAGCTAGAAGCTTCATGCAGCCAAAAATATCAGAAATGTGACATAGTAAAAAATAATAACTTAACTTAAAACACTCAACATAGTGAAGGGTTTGATTGAAATTGTTTTTTTGTTTGTTTGTTTGGTTGGTTGGTTGGTTGGTTTTATAATTTGGGTGGTCCCTCCAGGAGCCTGAACTTTGCAAATAAAAGTGTTATATCACAATGTCAAAAGATTGGACCCCCTTGCATTTTAGATTAATTTTCTGAATCAGTTACTGCATTTATTTTAAACAGAGAAAAACAGACATACAGAGGCTATAGACAAAACATCTGAAAATTTTGTAGGAGAAAAAAAAAACCCAAAACTTTATAGAATAATTCTATATTTAAACTCCACCAATGATAAAAGCAAAAACAGTGGGTACATATTTTCTATAATCCCTACAGTTTAGCTAGGGGATGATCCAGGGCTTTGAGAACTGGGAGGATGGTAATGGGTTTTATCGACTCTAGGAGAATGTTCAGGGTAGAAAGTGTTTGCTGTTCAAAGGTCATGATCTGAGTCTGAATCCCCCAAACCCATGTAAAGTTGGTTGCAAGAGAATGACTCTATTTTACCCAAACTCCTTACAGAAAAGTGGGAGTGAGAGGCAGGGGAATTCCACATTGCTAACCTGGATCTATAAGCAGCAAAGATGCTCTTTCAAGGAAGATGAAAGTCAAGAACAGACACCAAAAATTGTCCTCTGGCAAGCGTGCATAATCTTTTGGTACTGTACTGGCTGTGCTCACAAATGCAAATGTGTATCTACATGTACACACACCATGTACACAGGTATATGCACATTTTGGCCAAAATGTAGTTATTTGCAGTAAAAACATTGATTTAATATTTTTGGAGGTAAATAAAGGAATACAAGTCTTGACACCAAGGGGATAATTAAACAAACAAAACAGCAAATAATATTAGTCAGGACTTACGGGCTGTATTAAATTCCACTCCGGGTATAAGCAGCCAAAAGAATGAAATATCCAAAGACATTTTACTCCACACAAACCTAACATCCATTTAAACATTTTATATTATCTTCAACTTTTAATCTATTCAATAATAACTTACCATTTATTGTAAACTATTTGTTTATTCCACCTGAGTCATTTCTAAGTGTGCACAAAATATAACTAAGGACAGGTTACTGAGACAACCATTCATATAGTGTTCATGCATAATGATTAGTCTTTGGGCCTTTATACCTATAAGGGATTCTTTCCATTATTTCTGTAGGAATTAGGTAGATTCAAAGAAAAATTTTAAAAAGTGAAATAAAAAGAGTTGGCCAAGTTTCTTGCTGGTATCTTCAAAAGAAGTCTATATTGCTTAGCAACCAAAATGTTGTGTGTCTAGACACAATGAATTCAAATTAAAACCTAATCCCCTTTCAGTGAGGCACCATTTTAGCAAGCCTTTCCTCCCTATGCTGTCCAATATTTTTCCAAGGGGTTCGGTCTTTGTTACTGATACACCTTTTGTCAACATCTCTCAAAGTTCAATTTACAATATGTAGGAACTTCTGTGCATTCGTGGCATCTCTCCAAGGCTATAAATGGTGGTTTTCTACTTTCTTTCATGTATGAAAATTAATCACTTCAGGAGGATTAAAGCTTTTTTTTTTTTTTTTTTGGCAGAAAGCCAGATTCTATTCCAGGATCCATGTTTACTGCAATTTTAGAGAGGAGTTTGTGCATTGTGAAATCCAGTTTCTGATTTTTCTGATTCTGAAATATTTCTGGACTTTTTGTTCTTGCTCAACCTAATGTTGGATCTCAGAAAGGCTGCAACTTGAATTTTTACTAAAGCATTTCTTGAGACATCTATATTGGCAGTATAATTATACACTGAAGAATTCACAACACAGTAGAATTTAGGGCAACAAAGAGTTTTGATGGAAGTCTTTTCCTGATTCTCCTGACACATTTCTTCTTGGAGGTTAATCAGCTCATAACTTTTCCAAAAATAGAAAATAATAGAAGTTCTGGAATTGAGAAAGCACTAATTTCTTTGCAAAAGATATTCCTAATTTTGAGCAGTATCTTCTTTGGGGTTTGTGCCTAGCTGCCCAGGAATAAAAAGGATGAAAACAGAAGCAAGTCTGTTTTTACCTGGAGCAACAGCATGATGATCACAGGAAGCACAACTCTGTCTTGACATCTTTCAGGTTGTTAAAAGTAATTGCTATTAAGCCTGATGCTAATATTCATCAGAGCAGTCATACAGTTTTGAATCAATTTTAAAATTATCTCTGAAAGCAGAAGCTTAGTTTATATAAACTTCATATATAATACATATATATGTACTATAAATGGACATCAATACTCAGTGTGGCCCATTTATATTTTAAAAGAGAATTTTTTCATATGCTCTTAGCTCTTAACTTAAGTTAAACTTTACTTCCCCATTAAATATTTTAGAAAATATTTTTACTAAATTTATTATCTCTGGAATAATTTCTCCATAGCCCCAGAGAACTGTGACACTTGTTTTCCTTTAACTCAGTTTCCTTTAACAGTTTTTTCAACATAAGTTATTTTGAATTTCTGTCTCACTTGGTTTCCAGACATGGGATGATGAGGTTGAGTAGAAAAAGTAACGCATGAATGCATGAATGAATGAATGAATGAATGAATGAATGAGATGGCTTATTGAAATTGGGCAATGTGCATTGATACATTGTGATGCTCAAGCATTTATGCAATGTATGGTTGTGATACTACAAAGCTTCTAGTTTTGGTAGGCTCTGATCTCGGACATGTTTCCAAGCATCCACAAGTTAATACATTTTGATGAATAAGTAAATGAGTTATGAAATTCCATTCAAACTATACCCAACCTTGGGTGAAAACACAGGTTGCGACCTGGATCTATGGAGATGTTCAGGTCTATGCTGCCACTGAGAGTCTTGTCTGGGTCTATGGTCCTATTGCAGCAGGAAGCCACGTTTGCGGTCTGTGCTGTTGCCCGAACCATGTAGAAGCCCATGATACATACTCGCACTGACTTCAAAAAGCAAAACAGGAGACCATTTCTGTGATGTAGATGAGATGACATTTAAGAGGGTGGAACATGGAAGGATTCTGTGAGAACCACTACCTTCCAACTCCCTCCACAAGAAGTAACAGCCTAGAAAGGAAGACAGCAAAGAAAACTTATTTTAATTTTTTATTTAACTTTTATTAAATACACTTTATTCCTTTTGTATCC
>REGO01001582.1:0-28510 GCA_010120015.1 Rhombomys opimus | reverse complement strand
ACTCATGGATATGGCCTGGAACCCCTGCACAGAGGTAGCCTATGGCAGTTCAGTATCCAAATGGCCTCCATAGTAATGGGGACAGGGACTGTCTCTGACAGGAACTGATTGGCCTGCTCTTTGATTACCTCCCCCTGAGGGAGGAGGAGCCTCACCAGGCCACAGAGGAAGACAATGCAGCCACTCCTGATGACACCTGATAGACTAGGATCAGAGGGAAGGGGAGGAAGGCCTCCCTTATCAGTAGACTGGGAAAGGGACAGGGGTGGGGAAGAGGGAGGGTGGGATTGTGAGGGAAGGAGGAAGGGAGCTACAGAGGGTGATGCAAAGTGAATTAAGAGTAAGTAATAAAAATAAAAATAATGATAAAAAATATTAAGTTGTCTTTGGAGTTGAAAACTAGAGGACCACAAGAAGTCAGGGAAACAGATCAGGTCAAGTTCAGGCCCACCCATGCAATCACACTCATATCACATACAATATTTTTTGCACAGTACTTGTGGAATGGGATTCCTGTTACATAATGCCAAGAAGCCACTGCTGTCACTTATTTTGGAGTGATACAGAATCAACTGTCCCAGAGTGATGGTTCCTACTCATGAAGTCCACTCTTACAGCAGTAGCTACTAACAAAACATCAGAATAAACACCCTGAACCTGAAATACACATTGCCATGAGCAGAGAATTGAGCTTCTGTCAGCAGCTTCTCTAGAGTTAAAGCAAATGTGCCTGTGTTGTCCAGAAGAGAAGCATTAGCTACTCCTGGAGGAGCCCCTCAGATGAATGACTCAGCTCTGGTGATAACCCTCTGATTTGTGGTAGGCAGGAAGAAGTGAGAAAATCGTTGTGATTTAGCAGCGTTTTCACTAGGGCTATGGGCTTGCTGTAAACTTTGTTTATTATGTTAAGCTATGTTGCTTATATGTACCTTATCACTCCAAAACTTTTTCTGCATCTAATGAGATGATCATGTGGTGTTTTGTCTTTCAGTTTGTTTACTTGTTGAGTTATATTTATTGATTTCATATATTGAACCATCCCTGTATCTCTAGGATGAATCTTACTTTGCAAGACTGATGATACTTTTGATGAATTCTTGGATTCAATTTGCAATTATTTTATTGATTTATTGCATTTATCTTCATAAGAGGAATTAGCCTGTAATTCCTTATCTATTAGCTTGTAATCTTTACCTACTGGGTCTTTATGTGGTTTGGGTATCAGGGCAACTGTGGACTCATTGAATGAACTGAGCAATGTTCATTCTGTTTTCTGTAATAATTTGAAGATTATTGCCATTAACTTGTCTTTGAAAGTCTCATAGAATTCTGCACCAAATCCATCTTGCCCTGGGTGGGTTTTGGTTGAGAAAAATTTAATGACTGCTTTAATTTCACTACGGGTTATAGGTTTGTTTAAAATGTATGTCCGATCTTGATTTAACTTTGGTAAGGTGTACCTGTCAAGAAAATTATCCACTTCTTTTATATTTTCTAACCTGGTGGAATGCTGTTTGTTTGTTTTTTTTTTTTCAAGTATGTCCTTATGATTCTCAGGAGTTCCTCAGTGTCTGTTGTTGTGTCAAGTGAACACTTAAGCTTTCCATGGAAATGGTCCCAGGAAGAGAAATATTTGAAAACAGCTACTAACTTCCACAGAATTGTTTATTTTTTGTCTTTCAATACAAATGCTATCAGATAAGCAGGTGTTATGTGGCAAACCACTGCCCTAAAGATTTTGGTTGAATGAATGTTATCTAGGGCTGTTGTAGTCACCATAATACTAGGAGATATGGCATTGTTTTTCCATAAAAGGTGGAAAGGTGGTGATGGTAACACAGAACTAAAAGAGCTGAGTCACATTGTACATACTTCTGTGGATATACTGATTAGCCACATAGAAACCCCTTAGTGTTTACTTTCTGTCTGGAAATCCTCATGATAACCAGAGTCTCAGATGTATAAAAAGGCAGTGGAGGCTCTGCTGGAGCAGTCCTGAAGGCATCATGGACAAGCTTATTCTTGCGACAGGTGAGTTGGTAATCAGACATAAAGTAAAGCCCCAGTCTTGCTTGGTTTTGTTTTGTCTCATGATCTGACAACCATGGAACAGATTTCAGATTACAGCTCCATCCTGCCTCAATGAATTAACTTTTCTCTTCTCGTTTAATCTTGATTTCTCATGCTTTTTCACCATGTGTTGTTGTACTTCTGGTCCTTTGATGTCCCAGCAGTGGCCCCAGAGAAAAGTCTCACTCACGCACAATGCTTGTTGTACTCTTTCCTACTTTGTGCAGAGACTTATCCTCTCAGCTCCTCTTTGTTTACCTCCTGCCTGAAACTGGAATTGTGTTTATGTGTCTGTTAGTGTCTTGAAGCTAGAGCTGTGCAGACATGAAAATAATTGGGAAAAGCTAGAACTTTTCAAGTGTTCCTTTCCACTTAACTTGCAGATTTTTTTTCTCATTTGTCCTTAAAAATTTTGTGGCATTGGTGACATCAAAGTGCCACTCTAATGGACTGAGTCATTCAACGAGGTTGTGTCAGCAGTTGTTTAAGCTGTGTCATTAAAAATCTGCCAGTTGCTCTAAACATATGATTACCAAATTTGGTAAAATGCGGATTATAGTAGAATTACCCTGAGCTCAATGTGTAAGTGTACCTGTAGTAATTTAGAGTGCATGTGATCAATTAGCCTGGTAATGGTGGGTGCCTACCATTTCATCTGTCAGGAGGCACAGTTAGGAGGTTCTCAGTTGAAGGTCAGTCTGGGACACATAGTGAGATTGCTGTATTGACCAGCAACAATGATAGATTAGATAGACAGACAGAGAGACAGAGAGACAGACAGACAGACAGACAGATAGATAGATAGATAGATAGATAGATAGATAGATAGATAGATAGATAGATGAAATCTATTTTTTAAAAAACACAACAGTTTTTTTGAAGCCCAGAACAGGTATGTGGCACCTCACATTATATTATCTGTGAAAAAGAATCTTCAAAGATGCCCCCAAAAACATCATCTCTAAGTAGTATTGCTTTGTGCTTCAGTTTGCCTCTAGTGTTGGAATCTGGGCTCATCCTGGCTCTGGAAGGCTGGGTAGTCCTAAATGTTGAGTCCCACAGAGAAATACAAATTTGTGTAAATTGCACTGCATGTTGCTAGCAGACAGTTGGTTTCTGTTTTTTTAAAAAATCCTCAATTATGACACAGAAGGAAGATCAGGAGCTTCCTTAAATGTTTTCTGAATATATAAAGAACAGAGGGAAACCTATGTATGTTAATTAGAAAAAGGCCACCGCTTGTACAGATGTGAAGTGTCATCTGTACTGTAGCAATCTACTGCTAGTAGGATTGCCCAGATTTCTCAGAATTCCTGAGGATGCCAGCATTCCTCAGAATTCCTGAGGATCGCAGATTCCCTGAGGATTGCCTCAGAGTAAATGTTTGTTCTCTGTCTCTAGGTCTGGCACTTCTGTCTAATGTCCAGCTGGGTAAGTTACTGATGTCACCTTATTTTGCTGACAAAACCTTCGCCTATGATAAGCCTGAGGTAACCAAATTTATCTTCACAACAGATGTCTGCTTATTGTGTATACTTTCAAAATTATACCATCATATTAGTACACTTGTAAAACAATATGATGAGCTAAACCAACCAGGGAAACAGATTGGTTATCATAATTGAATGACTCTTAGTTCAGCTTTTTGTGCTGTCTTCTGTAGTGTGCCCACAGGAGTACTAAGAAACTGGTAACTGTAGAGCTTCACAGGAAAGGTGTGCATGGTTTTTTTTCCTGAGATCCCATGTTCAAGCAAGCTCTGAACATGGATCTCCCCAGCTCTGAAAACAAGACCAAGTCAGAATCTGGTGCCTGAGTTGAAATATCTAGATTCAAGTCCAACATGAATGTCCAGCAGTGTTCATACAGTCTGCTTCCCTGGGATAAAAGATGTCTGAGACAGAGAAATGGAAAGAGGACAGGTCAAAATGTCAGCAGATTTCACTGTTATCTACATCACACTGCTGATTTTACTCTTCACATTGCACAGGTTCTTCCTACCAGTTGATGTGCTACTACAACAAAGTAGCCCAGCAAAGGCCAGGAAGTGGCAGGTTCAGTCCTGCCGATATTGACCCATGCTTGTGTACTCACCTCATCTATGCCTTTGCGGGGATGCAGACCAACAGGATCATTCCAGGAAGCACGGATGACTTGACTGACTATGAAACTTTCAATACCCTGAAAAACAGGTCAGAGAAGGGCAGGGCTGTCTGATTTGGTGTCTATGGTTTTGATCGTTGTCACACATCAACTTTTCTTCTTTTTCTTTCTTTCCTTATTTATTTTTCAATTTATTTCAATTTATTCACTTTCTATCCCAGCTGTAGCCCCCTACTTTGTCCCCTTTCAATCCTGCCATCCAACCCTATTCTCCTCCCCTTCTACTACCACAATTCACTGATGGGGGGATCCTCTTCCCCTTTCATCTCACCCTAGCCTATCAGGTCTCATCGGGACTGGCTGCATTGTCCTTCACTGTGGCCTGGTAAGGCTGCCACCACCTCTACTCAGGGGAAGGTGATCAGAGAGCCAGGCACTGAGTTCATGTCAGAGAAAGCCCCTGTTCCCCTTACTAGTCAACCCACTTGGAGACTGTACTGCCATGGGCTACATCTGTAGAAATCTTCTCAAAATGTGGCTTAGAAGCCTTTTTTTTTTATGTGTGGACCTAGCGAGTGCCTTCATCTTTATATTGTAATTGACTGAGGCTGTGCATTTTTACCACACATAACCAACCTTTGCATCCTGTCTATGTCCTAGAATGGTTCATAACATAACTGGCATGGGTCCTTACACACTCATTTTCTTTTCATCGATAAATTCTTTGATATGGTATTCTAGAACCTCTCCTCATTTCATTGTGATTTTGTTTTCTGATCACAACTTTCTAACCTTTCATTTGCTATTCAGTCTTATGGTCTCATCATACAGTTAAGAACTTGTACTTTTTGGCTGTCTCTGTGAGAGTTCTCATCAGTGTTTCTTGTAGAGGGGTCCTCACACTTGGAGTGAGTTTTTGTTTAATGACTCACTGCTTGTAGCTCTGCATTGTTTCCTCTTGTAGGTTTTCTGTCTTCACACACTCCCTCAGTTCACTGTGTTTCCCAGTAGTAGATTGCACAGTGGCTCATCAGCACTTTATTTTCCTTGATGTTTTCTTCTGTTTTCCCTTCTTTCCTCAACCTACACCAATCTCCCTGTTGGAAACTTACAGCAAGAGTGAGTATATTTTTCTTTGTAGACACTTAAACTTTGTGGTACTGTGTCTTCTGCTTTGGCTCTCCTATCCATTCCATTCCCTTTCTCTTTGGTCCTAAGGTATTAAAAGTAAACATCAGGAAGCTAAAGTCAAATTAGTATGTAAGATAAAATATGTTACATTTGTCTTTGTCTGCCTCAGTTACTTCTCTCAGTATATTTATAATTTTTTAGACTTTTATTTCCTTAAGGAAAATTTCCTAGTTTTCTTTTTCTATATAGCTGGCTAATATATACCACATTTTCCTTACACATTTGTCACTTGCTGGGAATGTGATGTGATCATTTTAGGCAGCTCTTGAGTGTAGAGTTGTAAAGAAAGGAGATGCGCAAGGGCCTCTGCAGTGAGATCTCGGTTGCTCTGGACACATTCCTAAAAGTGTTGTGGCTCCTGGTTAGACTGGCTGCACTAATTTACATACACAACAGAGGCATTTCTTTGCTTTACTTTGGCATAAAAAACAAAATAATTTGTTTTGATTATTTAAAAATAGCCATTCTGAATTTGATGACACAGTCTCTTTTTATTCAATTTTTAAAATTGAAACTACACCCATTATTTTTTATACAATGTATTCTGAGTATGGTTTCCTCTACTTCAAGTTCTTTGAGATCCTTCCTACTTACCTCCTCATCTGAATCCACACCCCTCCTGTCTCTGGTTTAAAAGAAAACAGACATCTAAGGAATAATAAAAAAGTAAAATTAAATATATATATATATATATATATATATATATATATATATATATATATATATATATATATAAGAAACCAAGAAAAGGAAGAAAAAGATCCAAAGAGAAAGGTCTACAGTCACATACAGACATAGAGATACATGTGTTTTTACACATAAGGACCATGTGCAAACACTAAACCAGATGCCACATATAACAAGAACCTCTAAGGGAAAAGAAAAAATATGCTTTGGCAAAACATTATGAGATAGAGTGCATTCAGAACTGATACTGAATTCATGATGTGTTGACTGTCTACTGGTATAGCCGTGGCCTGCCTTTAAGAGCAGCTTTGAGACTCCTTTGGAGAAAACTACTTTTTCATTTGTGATTAGTTAATAACTGAAGATAGCTTCCAAGACAGGGAATGAAGACTGTGTCCACCTCTCCTCTCAGCTCTGAGACCCCATCTAGTGCATACCTGTGAAGGCCCTAAAAACACTGCTACAGTCTCCATCGATCGTACTGAGGTTTGAGGCCGCTTTTCCTTGGTGTCCTCCATCCATCCTGTCTCTTTGAATATTTCTACCTCTTCTTCTGCAAGTATCCCTGAGCCCTGAGGGGAGGGAGTTGATGAAGATCTCCCATTTAGAACCAAATCTTGAAATATCTCTTACTGTTTACACAGTGTCCAGCTGTGTGACTCTGCATTTTTTCCATCTAATACAGAAAATGAAGCTTCTCTCACGATGGCTGTTCAATGTACTGGTCTATGACCACAGCAGAATGTTGTTAGTTGTTTTATGGCTATGTTCCTTTAGCAGAACAGCAATATTTGGTTTCTCCCAAGGTCCCAGGCTGGTCTCAGGTTCTCGGCCACATGAGCAGTGTCGCCTATGGGTTTGCTCTCATGTAGTGGGCCTTAAACAAAATAGAGTAGGTGTTGCTTATTCCCTCCAGCTTTGCACCTCTACTTCACAAACTTAGAGCAGTTTTCACCTACATATCTTGATGGTTAAGGATCTTGATCACGTCTTTAAGTGTTTCTTAGCTGTTCGTATTTGTTTTTCCGAGACCTCTTCATTTACTTCCATATTCATGCTTTAATTAGCTCATTTGATTTTCTTCAAATTTAGGTTCAGTTCTTTGTTCCCTTGCCTTCTCTGATCACTACCTACTAGCTGAAAGAGGGTTTCTCTCATTCTGTGGGAGTTGAAGCACACATGTGGTTTGGGGAGAAAGTCACTGGTAGTGGCTTTGCATGGTATGGACTGTCTTTCTGAGCTGGATTGAGGGGGATCACTAGTGTGGGATAGTATCTAAGCTTCTTTAGAGTTAAAGAAGGACTTAGAGGCACGGTGTTTGGAGGAATTGACTAGCTCAGTATTTCCTGCTTTGAAACAGCTGTGCAAGGGAGTGGACTAAGGGAGAGTACAAATGTTATAGGTGTTGGGTGGAAGGACTGCCTGACAGGGTCTGTCATGATTTTTGAATGTGTACTGTGGCTTCAGCAGGCTCAAAAGGATAAGACTTTGTAGACGGTGGATGAGGAGACACTGCCTTTCCTCTTCTAAACTTGGTCCGGAATGTTCTTCACAACATTTTATATTAATCCTTTATTATATGTATGTATTACAAATTCTTTCTTCCATTCCAAACTTAATCTTTCATTATGTTTGTTTCTCCTTTTCTCTATGTCAGTCAGAGTTTCAATCTGACTCTTTATTTTGGATTTTTTATCCTTTGTTTTGGTTTCGTATTGAGAGAAAACAGTGTACAACCCCTGTTACAGAGCTTTCCAATCAGTTGATACAGTTTACTCCAATAATTCCATAAAGTCAAACCTCACGTTTACACCTTTATTTCAATTTCAAATGATTATTTTGCATATGGTGTAAAACAGGAGTGCAATTTTCTTGTTATGCATGTGCATAAGACTTTATTTCAAGCAAAATTTCAGCATATGATGCCCACCCTTGTGGTCCAGCAGCCAAGTGTCAGATAACCAGGAATTAGCTAACATTTCATATTATTGTGTTGCACAGTATTGGAAAATTAAACAAAATTAGTTGTGGAGGATATTACCAGTTAGGTTTAACTTTTTCATTATAAGAACATAAATACCTGTCAGTTACTGCCTCCAGAAATCCAGATTGAAACCTGGATTATATCATAAAGGACTTGAACCCTATGTATAACAAAAATTAGAAAGCTTTCACTCACCCAATCCAATTAACCTACTGTACGTTGGATTATGTTATACAACACTGAATTACATGAGCCTTTTTACCAATAACAATATATTTTTAAAATGGAGATCCACAAACTGAAATTTCTCATTGTCCTTTTTTGCCTTAAAGGAACATCAATCTGAAAACTCTCCTGGCTGTTGGAGGCAGCGATTTTGGATCTGCCCCGTAAGTACTCTTCTCAGAGTCTCCTATTCATTTATTTTGAAAGTTCCTTTCACTTTGAAAGCAAGCTAGTCCAGATCTATATGTACTCTGTTATTTCATAACATTAGCATGTATGTTGATGATGTCCATTCATGAATGTTGAAACTCAATAAAAATTTCTCCTAGAGCCTTAATGTACAACAGGGCGAATTGGAAAGACTACTCTGGCTTTTTCATATTTAAGTTTGTCATGACATGAATGGACAAAATCCTCTAAGCTGTAAGTTAGTGCCTGCCAAAGAGCCTCTTCTTAAAAATTTCATTGTGGAGGAAAGGTATGACAAATGTCTTCCCTCTTTCTGTCTTCTGAAGAAGAAAAATGAAAGAACAGCCTATGGACAAGAAAACTTCTTGAGTGTCCTTGTTTTTGGAAGGCATTTTAAGAAAAATAAACATGGTTAGCTCAGAAGTTTGACTATCAAAAACACCACAGGCAATTTGATAATTGTTAGAGTAGAGACAAGAAATCCATGCCAAGGTGCAATGTCTGAAAAGAGATAGGATTGTGGAAGCAGGTGTGGTGAAAACCAGGGAGGCCAGGGGAAGTGCTCAAAGGCAGAAATGGAGTTATTCACCAGTTTGATTTTAATGTGTCTTTCTCAAGATCTTACACTGACATGTTTGGTCTTCCTCAGTTTCTCATACATGGTGTCTACCCCTAAGTCCCGTGAGACTTTTATCAATTCAGTCATTGACTTCCTGCGCCTGTATAAATTTGATGGGCTGAACCTGGACTGGCAATACCCTGGGTCTCCTGGGAGCCGTGCTGAAGACAAACATCTCTTCACTGTCCTACTGCAGGTGAGAAAATGGTGAATGTGTTTTGAGCCATGGAAGATACAAAGATTGTTCTTTCTAAGAAGTGTAGCATAATGAAGTCTAACAAGAGTTTACAGTTGGGGACTGTTAGGATCACCAAATTCCTTAGATATCACCATGTATTATAGCAACAAAATATATCAGATGGGTAGCAACCAAATGTTTATGAAGAAGAACCTTAGACAATCCACTTTCCTGTTGTTACAAGCAACAGTAGGAGATCTCTAATCAAAATGAGTAAATAATGTAAAGCCAAAGACTACAGACAGTTTGTACATCTATCCTTTTATAAGTGAGAACCTTTACTGTCTAGATTATTTTCTTATCCTTTCCTGTGTACTTCAGTTTCTTATAGCATTTAACTATCTGTCCATTGACAGATTCATTTTCACACCACCCATATATACCAGCTCCTCGGTCACTCTAAATAGTTCCAACCTAAAATATTAAGTCAAGTCTAGGTCACTATTGTTTAGTAACACCAAGCATCAGGCAAAATTCCTCTACTTCCGAGGGAAACAGCCTCCAGCTCCAGTAATGATTCTTAGTTTTTGCTACTAGATCTGCCCTCAGAACAACACAAAAGAAGTGCACATATAATGTGACATATATAGGTTTCATATTTGAAGACAGGTGCTAAGCCCTTTTTATTTGGTCTAACCATCCAATAAAAAGTGGTAGTCAAATTACCACTGATCGACATGGTCACATCTGTGGGCATTCTCTTAGAAAATGATTTGCATTCTACCCAAATAACTTCTTTTTTAGAGCTGACCTTAATACATATTGATTTCCTCTGGAACTGAATTGTACTTGTCACCCAGTAATTACCAGTTTCCTCTTTGGATAACTCTAACTCTACACTTCATTCATTCAAATCTTGGTATTATGACATACTTCCGTTTTCTCCAGCGTGGAAAAGTGGCAGCAGGGAAAGCCTGCAAGCAAATCTTCTCTGCCCAGGGCCGGTTAGGGAAGCTCTGACGAGAAACATGGAATCTAGATTTGGATTACTGGATATAAGATCAAGATCAAGATCAAACTATCAAGATCAATAGTTTGTTTGATGAAACAAACTATCAAAAACATTAAAATTATTATACATTTATATGTATATCTTCATAATATAATTCAATAGTTAACATGAATGTGACATATACCTAAATGTTCTGTAGGAAATGTATGAAGCTTTTCAGCAGGAATCCATGAAAAGCAGAAAGCAAAGGCTGTTGGTCACTGCGACAGTAGCTGGTGTCATTTCCACCATTGAGTCTGCCTATGAGATCCCACAGTTGTCTCAGTAAGTGGGCCCTCATACTCTCTATCGCCTCTTGGAATTCAGGCAGAGGACACTAATCTTTAGGGGGACTCTGTGCCCTCATGCTTTGTGTACAGGTTTTAGAAAATGCGTATATTTCTTGAATAAATGTGGAAAACGTCCATACTAAATGAGATAAGTGTTTCTTCTCCCCAAGGTTCCTGGACCACATCCTGGTCATGACTTATAATCTCCATGACTATAAGGAGAGATACACTGGAGAGAACAGTCCCCTGTACAAATCCCCAACTGACATTGGCTCCAGCACCTTCCTCAATGTGGTAAGACCCTGAAAAGATGTGATGCACACCATGCTAGAGATCATCTAATTGTTGATAATTTAAGGCATAAAATAAACAGAAGTTGTGTCTATGCAGTCTTTTCAAACTGCTGACCATAAACCATTAATAATAAACGGACAGATATATTTTGGCAAAACTTCTAATCCATCTGTCCTTACTCGCAGACTCTGTGCTATTAGAGCAGGAAGTTAACATGTATAACCACAAGTCATCAGCTGTGTGAGTCCTTTAAATTTTGGTTCTGTTTCAGGATTACATCATGACGTACTGGAAGGAAAGTGGTGCTGCAGCTGAGAAACTCATTGTGGGCTTCCCAACATATGCACAAACCTTCTTCTTGACTGACTCCTCCAACCATGGGATTGGTGCTCCAGCCTCAAGCCCTGGCACTGTAGGCCCCTACACACAGGAACCTGGGATCCTGGCCTACTATGAGGTCAGTAATTTGGCTGTCTAGTGGTGTTTCAATTACAGGCTCTGCACTGTGCCATAGCTTTGGGTCAGAGGAGAGGGTGGGGCAGGAGGGTGGAATCAGCTGCATCTGAATATTCATTTGGTTCATTTCCTACGGGCTCTAATCAGTGTCCTTCCAAATACATAAGTTGGGTTAATTGTGTTCTTCTGCCTTACTGTAGAAGAGTCAACAGTAAATAATATTTCTTCATGTAACCAGCCACATCCTGATAGGTGTGTACATTAGCACAGTGGAAATGTAAAGTTAAAAAAAAGCATCACTGAACAGGCTGAACAGTGGTTTCTATTGATCCAGGTATGAGATCTGGACTTAGCTGAGTATCTGGGAATGATAGAAGCCAAGTGCTCATCTGAGCTCCAGTTCTTTCCTTAATGAAACTGACTGTGGGTACAATCTCCATGGAGAATAATACTGACTGAATAGTTTTGGCAACTGTAGTACCTCACATGTAGACAAATATCAGTCCTCATATGCAGAAAAGCCACTAGTGTAAATTTAGTCTGTTCTATACATATAGATTTTACCTAAAACAAAACACAAAACATGAAATAAACAATCAAATGAAACCAAAAGTAGGAAAGAAATAAAGAAAATTTTCTAACAGCGAACTCTTGCTAATCCAAATAAAAACGTATCTCAATATATTTAAGAAGAAATAACATCTATTAAAAATTATGCACAAAATATCAAATAAAATGTTTTTTTTTCAAGGCATAATAGTTCAAGAATTTGATCTTCTGTCTTTTTAAAGGTTTGTGACTTCCTGGCAAACGGAGCCACTCCGGCCTGGGATGGTCCTCAGGCTGTTCCCTATGCGTTCCACAACAGTGACTGGATTGGGTATGACAATACCAAGAGCTTCAATATCAAGGTAAGTACGGTTCTTGGACATACAGAAGCCCCACTCATGAGTGGCAGAAATCCAAATGATCTGGCCCTCTCTCCATAACAGGCCTCCTGGCTTCAGCAGAAGGGCTATGGTGGTGCCATGGTCTGGGACCTTGGCATGGATGACTTCACTGGCTCATTCTGTAACCAGGGCAAGTTCCCTCTGACTTCGACACTGAAGAAAGACCTCAGAGTGGTCAGTCCAAGTAAGTGACAGCAGGGTTGTGCCTACAGTAGTACATAAATGTCCCTTCGCTGACTCACAGACACCCTCAACCTGCCCATCCCTGTTGTGCAGGGGGAATCTTCCCATTTCAACCCATTGCTCTTCCCCAAGTGGGAGAAAAATACTGACTCTCTCCAGTGCATGAACGTCTTCCATGCTAAGATTTAGGGATCCTAAAGGAAATTAGGATGACCTTAGTGCACAAGGGAGCATGCACTTTTTTGCTGAACTGAAAATGCAGTTTTCTCATTTTCAAGATGTGGTAGGACATTCAGAAACTGCTGACTTTTACTGTATGTATCTGTTTCCCGTGAGGGCATCCTCACAGCCTCACTCTTTCTCGCTTGGGAAACATAACATGAAGGAGTTAAGATTGCTCTCGGTTCTTCTACCAAAATCACCTTTTTATTTGTGTTTGAAACAAGCTATTTTGGATAAGAAGCATTTATAACCTTGGTTTCCATCACTAGGTAGTATTATAAATGATTTATATTACAAGGCGTGGTAAATAGAAAGGGTATTACTGAAGAAACAGGATGAAAAGGACACACAATTACATGAGAACGTGGGTTGATGTGACGTCCTTTGTAAACTTTGGGGTATCGAGATACCTTCTGATCTGACCTGAGAAAATGTGGAGATAATTGCCCCTCTTCTCTATAATGTGTGTTACTATGTCCACAATTCAATTCCAGGAAAAGACTTTTCTTTCCTCACCTTATGGTCCCCACTCATAACTTTGTGCTGTGTCTTTCAGGTTGCATTTCCTTTGATTTAGGGCTTCATCCGGTAGATGCTCCACTAGACAGTGGGAGCAATGGTGGGAAGAATGACTCTGGGACAGCGGATTATCTGTCTCCTGTACCATGACAATAATAACAGTGCCTTCCTCCGTTGCTATAGTCCACTCTAATTCCTGCACAGATACCAAGTGGACCTTGTCCTGAACCCATCTGGGATGAGAGAACTTGGCACGACCTTAACCTTTCAGTCTTTCTCTCTGCTCTGAAAAGAATGGTCTCCTTTGATTCTTGTAAGCTAAATTGCTTATCTCTAAAATACTTGAATAAAATCTGCATTCAAAACATGCATTTCTCACTCTGTGTAAGAATGAGTGTCTGTGTGTGAATGAGTGTGTTGTGTGTGTGTATGTGTGTGTGTGTGTGTGTGTGTGTGTTTGTACGCATGTGTGCAAGCACGTGTGTGCTGACCTTAATTATTTGTCCAGGTAAAAAGAACAGTTCTCTGTATCTCTGTGGGTTGTAGTTTTGGAAGACAATGTGCTAAGAAGTTGGAGTCATGAACCTCATAGTCTTTTGTCTGTCAACATCCATGTGCATAATGGTTGAGACTGTGAGAAGGAAATGTTTGATGTTGGTGCAGAGATGGATGGTGACTTGAAGAGTTTATATCTGACAGGTTCAGACCATACTCCAAAAGGAATCACAATGCCTACAAGACAACAAGACATAGAAGCTGCATGTCTTGCTCATCAGTGAAATCCGGGTTATTTTTTTCACTTCTAATAAAGTCTCAGAGCCTTTTCATCACCTCCCACTATTCTGATATTGTACACCTTTACCATACTCTCCTTCTGCTTCCATTTTCTCTTATCCCCCTCCTCCCCACCAATTTTCATTTTATCATTTCACTTTATGTGCCTTCAGAAATTCTTGGTATGAATCCTTGTTCAGGTTATTTGAGTTTAAAATACCTTCTCACATTCTGTGTGTTGTCGTCCTACTAGGTGGGGTTTTAATAAATATTGAAACTCCTACACTGTGAAGTGTGAGCCCTCTGACCAATTAGATGTGAGTGGGCTGGCTGCATGCTCAATACTATGTGAGTTTTATGCCAAGAATTATGTACTAGCCCCTAGTGAAAATGCTGCTAAATCACAACGATTTTCTGACTTCTTCCTGCCTACCACAAATCAGAGGGTTATCACCAGAGCTGAGTCATTCATCTGAGGGGCTCCTCCAGGAGTAGCTAATGCTTCTCTTCTGGACAACACAGGCACACTTGCTTTAACTCTAGAGAAGCTGCTGGCAGAAGCTCACTTCTCTGCTCATGGCGATGTGTATTTCAGGTTCAGGGTGTTTATTCTGATGTTTTGTTAGTAGCTACTGCTGTAAGAGTGGACTTCATGAGTAGGAACCATCACTCTGGGACAGTTGATTCTGTGTCACTCCAAAATAAGTGACAGCAGTGGTTTCTTGGCATTATGTAACAGGAATCCCATTCCACAAGTACTGTGCAAAAATATTGTATGTGATATGAGTTGTGATTGCGTGGGTGGGCCTGAACTTCACCTGATCTGTTTCCCTGGCTTCTGTGGTCCTCTAGTTTTCAACTCCAAAGACAACTTAATCTTTTTTTATCATTATTTTTATTTTTATTACTTACTCTTAATTCACTTTGCATCACCCTCTGTAGCTCCTGTCCTCTTCCCGTCACAATCTCACCCTCCCTCTTCCCCACCCCTGTCCCTTTCCCAGTCTACTGATAAGGGAGGCCTTCCTCCCCTTCCCTCTGATCCTAGTCTATCAGGTGTCATCAATAGTACCTGCATTGTCTTCTTCCCTGGCCTGGTAAGGGAAGATCATCTCCTCAGTGGGAGATGATCAAAGAGCAGGCCAATCAGTTCCTGTCAGAGACAGTCCCTGTTCTCATTACTATGGAGGCCACTAAGATACTGAACTGCCATAGGATACCTCTGTGCAGTGGTTCCAGGCCATCTCCATGAGTGGTCCTTGGCTGGAGCATCATTCTCAGAAAAGACCCCTTTGCCCAGACTTTTAGGATCTGTCACTGTCCTTGTGGAACTCCTGTCCTCTCCAAGTCTTACTATCTCCCACTTCTTTCATAAGATTCACTGTACTCTGCCCAACGTTTGGCTACGAGTCTCAGCATCTGCTTCGATACCTTGCAGGGTAGAACCTTTCAGAGGTCCTCTGTGGTAGGTTCCTGTCCTGTTCCATTTTCTCCCTCCTCTAATGTCCATCCTCTTTGCCTCTCTGAATGGGGATAGAGCATCTTAGCCAGAGTCCTCCTTCCTGATCAGCTTCCTTGAGTGCACATATTTTAGTATGTTTACCCTATATTATATGTCTAGTATTCACTTAAGAGTGAGTATATACCCTGTGTGTCTGTCTGCTTCTGGGATACTTCACTCACGATGATCTTTTCCAGTTCCCACCTTTGCCTGCAAATTTCATGATTTCCTCATTTTTGATTGCTGAGTAGTATTCAGTTGTGCAGATGTACCACAATTTCTGTATCCATTCCTCAACTGAGGGGCATCTGGGCTGTTTCCAACTTCTGGCTCTTACAAATAAAGCTGCTACAAACATGGTTGAGATAACATCTTTTGGATATATGCTTAGCAGTGGTATAGCTGAATCTTGAAGAAGTGTTATTCCCAACTCTTTGAGAAAGTGCCAGATTGATTTCGATAGTGGTTGTACAAGTTTACGTTCTGACCAGCACTTTAGTAGGGTTCCCCTTTCTCCACAACCTCTCCAGCATGTGTTGTCACTTGAGTTATTCATCTTACTGTTCTGCTGGGTGTAAGGTGAAATCTCAGGGTTGTTTGATTTGCATCTCCCTGATGACTAAGGACGTTGAACATTTCTTTGTTTCTCTGCCATTCGATATTCCTCTAATGAGAAGTCTCTGTTTAGCTCTGTACCCCATTTTTTAATTGGATTACTTGATTTTTGCTGTTTAACTTCTTGAGTTCTTTATATATTCTTGATATTAGTCCTCTGTCAGATATAGGGTTGGTGAAGATTCTTTCTCAGTCTGTAGCCTGTTGTTTTGTTGTGACCACACTGTCCTTTGCTTTACAGAAGCTTTTCAGTTTCATGAGGTCCCATTTATTGATTGTTGCCCTTAGAGCCTGTGCTGTTGGTGTTCTGTTCAGGAAGTTGTCTGCTGTGTCAATGAGTTCAAGGCTTTTCCCCACTTTTTCTTCTAACCAATTTATTTTGTCTGGTTTTATGTAGAGGTCTTTGATCCACTTGGACTTTAGTTTTGTGCAGGGTGATAAATATGGATCTATTTGCATTTTTCTATGTGTAGATATCAGTTAGACCAGCACCATTTATTGAAGATGCTATTTTTTTCCATTGTAAGGTTTTGGCATCTTTGTCAAAGATCAGGTGTCCATGAGTGTGTACCTTTATTTCTGGGTCTTCTATTATTTTCCATTGATCCACCATTCTGTTCATGCCAGGACCATGCAGTTTTATTACTGTTGCTCTACAGTACAGCTTGAGATCAGGGATGGAGGTACCTCCAGACAATCTTTTATTGTAGAGGATTGTTTTAGCAATTCTTGGTTTCTTGTTATTCCATATGAAGTTGAGAATTTTTCTTTCAAGTTCGTGTTGGTAATTTGATTGGAATTGCATGGTAAGATGGCCATTTTTATTAAATTATTCCTGCCAAGCCATGTCCATAGGAGATCTTTCTATCTTCTGATATCTTCTTCTAATTCTTTCTTCAGAGACTAGAAGTTGTTTTGTTTTGTTTTTTTTTTGTTTTTTTTTTGTTGTTTTTTTTTTTTTTTTTACAAGTATTTCACTTTCTTGGTTAGGGTCACACCAAGCTACTTTAAGGCTTTTGTGGGTATTGTGAAGGGTGCTATTTCGCTACTTTGTTTATCAGCCTTTTTGTCTTTTGTATACAGACTGGCTACCTATTTTTTTGAGGTAACTTTGTACCCAGTCACTTTGCTGAAGGTGTTTAACAGCTGTAGGGTTCCCTTGTAGAATTTTTGGGGTCACTTGAGTATACTATCATATCATCTGCAAATAGTGATACTTTGACTTCTTCCTTTCTGATTTGTATTCCCTTGATTTCCTTCAATTGTCTTATTGCTCTAACAAGGACTTCCAGAACTATGTTGAAGAGATATGGAGAGAGTGGGCAGCCTTACCTTGTCCCTGATTTTAGTGGGATTGCTAAGTTTCTCTCTGTTTAGTTTGATGTTGGCTATAGGCTTGATGTATACTGCCTTTCCTATGTTTAGATATGTGCCTTGTATCCCTGATCTCTCCAATACTTTAAACATAATTTATTCACTTTGTATCCCCTCTGTAGCTCCCTTCCTCCTCCCCTCCCAATCCTTCCCTTCCTTCTCTTTCTCCATGCATGCCCCTCTCCAAGTCCACTGATAGGTTAGGTCTTATTTTCCTTCCTTCTGATCCTAGTCTATTAGGTCTCATCAGGAGTCTCTGCATTGTCTTCCTCTATGGCCTGGTGAGGCTGTTCCTCCCTCAGGGGGAGGTGATCAAAGAGCAGGCCAGACAGTTCATGTCAAAGACAGTCCCTGTTCCCATTACTATGGAACCCACTTGGACACTGAACTGCCAACAGCTACATCTATGCAGGGATTCTAGGTTATCTTCATGAATGCTACTTGGTTGGAGTATCAGTCTCAGGGAAGACTCCTGTGCTCAGATTTTTTATGCTAGTTTATTTCTCATACCTAATAGTGGACTGTAAAGTTTTACACATTATTGATAAGAAAGAGTTGACTCTCTAGTCTTCTGGAATTCTTCATCTGTATACAAACTCAATTGTTACATAAAATAAAATATGTTGCAACCCGCGTAATGGTCTCGCCAGCAAGAACACACAGGGACAACAGGATCCTTCTGCAGCAGGCTTTATTGTAGTCAAGCGATTAAAGGAGGAAGACCCCAAGCCCCAAAGTGGCGCAGCTTAAATAAGCCCTGACCACACCCTAAGTGACATGGAGTGACGTGTCATACCCTGATTGGCTGCTTACTCATCACCCGTCTGACAGCCCGGGCTCGGGCAGTGGTTTGGCGCGCTTTCGCAACTCGCACATGCGCTCTAGAGGTTGTTTACTAGTACAGAGGCCGGATGCCGGCGCCATCTTGTAATGGCGTCTGAACCTCGGCTCTCCACAAAAATAAATGAGATTTCTGAAAATTCTAACCAAAGGCCAGAGAAGCAAATATGAGAATGGTGAGTGCTTCCAAATGACATGATTAGAGATGGCAGCATATGAGCAAGAGTTTTGTAAGAATCATTTGGAAAAAATATATAGAACAGAAATATTCTGTACTATAAACAAGTAGAGCAAAAAAGCAAGACTGAAAGTACTTTGGAACACTGAAATAAAATAATATTTGTAGCATTTTACTGAAAGAACTGAAAGATTAAGTGGACGTTAGGTCAAAATGATGAGCTGAAAAGAAACTGTAGATCTGATGACAGAAAATTAGAACAAATTCTATTCAAGAGGCAATGAAAAGTAGTTAATCCTTGTACTAAGTTTATATGGAATTAGGGGCATATAAGGGGAAATTTGGAAAAAAAAAAAACAGCCTGAATGATTAACTCATAGAGCCATAGTGATGTAAAATACAACATAGGGACTTGAGAAGAGAGGAGACTCCTAGATCAATGAACAAACACTCTAACTTCTGATATTTATGTGTTGTGGGGATCACAGGAGGAAAAGGCATCTAGAACAAATCTGTGGTGAAGCTTTTAAACATCAAGAAGACTTTGAAGTCATTAAGAGAGACATGAATATGAGAAAGAAGGTGTGATCTACAAAAAAATACTACACTCTGAATGCCCTCATGTGCTCAGACTCTGATAGCTAAAATTGTGTTATGTTAATGTTGAGGCCATGGATATATTATAGCTAGGCATCAACTGAGTGTAGAAGAAATTAGAACAATTGGCAAGGGGACAGGGTAGAATGACAAAGAGCCGTAGGAAATATAATCAAAGAAACGGGAAATAAAATTTTGAGATTTAGAGATCATGTCAAGAAAGGACTGGGTTCTGGCAATGAGTAAATGAGAGTCTTCAAAAAATGCATCATAACATATACTGGATGTTGACTCAAAGTATATACCTCCTTGTGAAGTACTCTGACCTGGCCCTCCATCATGCTGCCATCTAATTGGGACTGTACCTCTGTCTTCAGGCCATTTCTTCTTTCTATTGGCCAGTTCCTGCAGGATGGTGGCCCCTCACTGCCTGCAGCACTCAGAAGAGCAGGTCTCCACTGGCCAGCACAGCAAAGCTGCCCCAGGAAGCAGGGTTTGGAAGTGAGTGTTGGGGAGCTGGCCTTGACACTTGTCTGCCATGTAGATGCCCCATGCCCCCACTGTCTCTTGCCTCTTATTGCCTTCAGCAGGCAGGCAAGTATGTCTTCGACTTGCCTGGGTTGCACAGTGAAGCTGATCCTGGAGGCATGAGAGAACTGGTCCTACCACTTGTGTGCTGAGCTGAGGCATGGGCACAGCCTGTACAGCTTGTGTCAGGTTAGAGAGCTGGCTCCAGGATCATGAGATCAGGAGAGTTGGCTCTGCCCCTTGCTTGCTGCAGCTTGTTCAACTACCTGAGCAGTGCTGGAGAGCACTCCCTAGTGGTGTGTAGGGAGGGGGAAGCTGGTGGGGTGATCAACTCAGCTACTATCCAGACCCAAATCCAGGGTTGGGGTTGTTAGCCTACCCCAACATTTTCCAACCTATGAACTCCTGGCTCAACATATCCAAAATTTCAGGATCTCTGTGACACAGGGCAAAAAACAAGATAATCCAGAGGGGACCTGATGGGGATTCAGTATTGTTAGTGTAGCAAGAGCCAGAATCCTTGAACTAGACCAATGACTCATTGTAACAAACATTTGCAAGTAAAGATGGGTAGACACTCTGCCATATATTAAAATTCCATAATGAAATTGCCCTTTTCAGGAGAAAGCTACAAGGGTGGAGGGCAGGTACAAAGGTAGGAGGAGATGAGTGGGAGTAGGGTGATGTCAAATTAAATAAAAATCAATAAAAAGTTAAATTAAAAAATATGAATCAATGTGAAGACATTCACTGTTCCTGAGTGATGACAAGGGGGACAAATCACAACTTTGTTGATTCACTACTTGACTCTCCACTCTTTACAATTTACCTTTATGTTTATAAGCTGGTCTATGAAAGCAGTTATCAGTGTTGTTCTTGGGTTGGAGCCCAGCCTTCCTTTCTTGTCAAATAAAGAAAATATTATTTCCCTGTCAATGTTGCCTTCTCAAGGAGTCTGGACCTTTCTAAGAACCATCAAGATCAACATTTTAGAGCAATGAAATTAAGAGAGAATCTGATCAGGCATAGGAGAGGAAGTAGAGTGTGAATATGAGCAAGGGAGAGGAGAGCAGAGCAGCTCTCCAATGAGCCAAGAGACCAACGTCTTTCAAATCACTAGTTGATTGAGTAATGCTATCTTTTCTTTCTGCCCCTTGAGCAATTCTATTCATTTTCCTTTTTTAATTTTATTTTATATTAATTACAGTTTATTCACTTTGTATCCCAGGTTTAGCACACTTCCTCATTCCCTCCCAAGCCCACCCTTCCTCCTTCATTTCCTCCCATGACCCTCTCCAAGTTCACTGACAGGGGAGGTCCTCCTCCCCTTCTATCATACTGTGGCCTATCAGGTCTCATCAGGACTGGCTGCATTGTCTTCCTCTGTGGCCTGGCAAGGCTGCTCCCTTTTCAGAGGAAGGTGATCAAAGAGCCAGCCACTGAGTTCATGTCATAGACAGTCCCTGTTCTCATTACTAGGGAATCCACTTGGACACTGAGCTGCTATAGGCTACATCTGAGCAGGGGTTCTAGGTCATATCCATGGATGGTTGTTGGTTGGAGTATCAGTCTCAGAAAAGACCCCTAGGCACAGATATTTTGGTTCTGTTGCTCTCCTTTGGAGCTCCTGTCCTCTCCAGAAATTTCTATCTCCCCCTTCTTTCATAAGATTCCCTGCACTCTGCCCAAAGTTTGATTATGTGTCTCAACATATGGTTTAATACAGCTGGGTAGAGTCTTTTAGAGGTGCTCTGTTGTAGGCTCCTATCTTGGTACAGTTTTTTTTTTTTTTTTCATTTTCAGGTCCAAAGTATAGAGTCTGGGATTACAGCTTTTAACAAAAGTTTAGAGACAAATCTTAACTCTGGATGATAGGTCTCCTGAAGCTTTATAGACTCACTTTTCATCAAACCTCAGTGATGTTTAAAAGGGAGTAGAAATGTGTGCGTTTCTAAGGCAGATTTGTTTTATGTCTCTATAATTTGAAAATTTAGTATAGCCCTGTGTATTTTCACTTTAAACAAATGCATTAATTACCTTTTTCTAAGCTGTACATTTTCTTTTTTTTTTAATTTGCAAAATGTTGTTTTATTACATTCACGGCTGGAAGGCTAATAAACCCTGGAAAGATATTTTCCATTCTAGTCAAACTCAAATAATAGTGTCTACATCTTCATTTAACAGAAAATAAGTCTGAAAGAAAGATATTAATCTCTAAATCCCTGCCATTCATCATCAAGCACAAATTAGGTAAGTGCCTGCTGTACATTTTCAACTTTGAAAGCTAGGACAACTGAGCTAAAACTCTTCAGTCTGGAAACAACAACATTATATCCTTAAAAATGGGTGCTATCTTCTAATGATAAATGAAGAAATGGAAAGACTTGGGGTAGGAATATAGATACTCAAGTCCATCTTTGGTTAAATGTTGAGTTCTTTGCAAACTTGCCATGCATAGCACCATTTCAAAAAAGAAAAGCACAGCATCGTGGTGTCCTGTGCTGTGTTTAAATATGCCTGAGTATCCTGTCTTACTGATTTTTAACAATATTTCCGTTTTAGATATTAGGAAAGTTTCATATCAAACACAATTACAAACAGCTATCAAAGACAAATATGAATTGTACAATAAAATATATGTAGGCGATTAACCTTTGCTTCCTCCTTTCAGGGGACAAAAGACATAACTGCAGGTACTAAGTAGCCATATATCATAATTCCTTCCAAGTCATTTCAAGGCTTGCATATATTGAATGGGGGTTTATGTTTCTTGATGCTGTTATTTTTTTAATTTTTCAAATAATGTATTTGATCATATTCTTTCCCTGCTTTAGATATATGGTTTGGTGTATTACTATATTCTGTTAGACACAGGGGCTTTAAACTACACCTAGAAGATCTGTTACTTACTAACTTGTGTAATTAGAACTTTTGTCAATCCTACGTCTTCTGCCTCTATTGGTACAGAATTATAGGCATGAGAAATCATGCAAGGTTTTAAAAGACCTGTCATTCACACAGAAAAATAAAAAAAATATATTTAAAATAGCAATTTTTGTCAATTGCTCTTCTTAGTCCAGACAGGTATTGTTAAATACTCAGAACTAAGTCCATGGTAGTATTTGTATGCTAATTTTAAAAGGTTGAGAGTAAAGGTCATGAAAATTTCTTTATTCCATACCCTTAACAGCTGCTGGACTGGATTTTGACTCTATTTGTAAAAATAAGTTTTGTTTTTATCTGTATTAAAGTTTCCATTCCCTATACACTCTATTGTTTCCACCACTACATAAAATAAAACTCTGTGATATCTGAAAAGCACTAACAAAATGCCAGGGAAGGGTGTCTCCAAGTGACCCCTGTCATGATTAGGAAAGGAAAAATAGAACAAAATTGAGCAGGAGATTGATAGTCCCTTTGGAAGGGAATAGTCAATAATGCGAATAAGCACAATAGAAGTAAAAAGTAGAGAGTGCCTTGTGCACAACTAATAGAATATTACTTGTTATCCATGAGTCTACTCATGGATCAAAAGCAGTGAAATCAGAAATTTAAGCCTAATAAAGACTGTGGAGCCCCCAAAGTAGGCAATGAAAAAAGAAATCTCTTCCACATGCAATACAAAGAAATAAATCTATGTATCTGTATCCTTGGCATTTTGTGCACACTCAGAGTAGATATTGAAGTTGAAGATGCAACAGGAGCAAACTCTCTCATTGTTAACTCTCAGAGCTATGGTGATAGGCAAGAAAATAGAGGAGGCTGTTAAGATTGGCATATTCTATCATCAGTGAATGGGGAGTACACATTCAGTGATTGCTTTTTTTAAATTTTTATTTTTTAATATTAGTTACAGTTTGTTAACTTTGTATCCCAGCTGTATCCCACTCCCTCTTTCCCTCCCAATCCCACCCTCCCACCTCATCTCCTCCCTGCCCCTTTCCAAGTCCACTAATAAGGGAGAACCTCCTCCCCTTACATCTGATACTGGTTTATCAGGTGTCTTCAGGACTGGCTGCAAAGTCCTCCTCTGTGGCCTAGCAAGACTGCTTCTCCCTGGGGTGGGGGAGGTCAAAGAGCCCCCCATGGAGTTCATGTCAGAAACAGTCCCTGTTCCCCTTGTTAGGGTACCCACTTGGATATTGAGCTACCAAGGGCTACAACTGAGCAGGGGCTCTAGGTTGCACCCATACATGGTCCTTGTTTGGAGAAACAGTCTCATAAAAGACCGTTGTGCCCAGATATATTTGGTCCTTGACGCCTGTCCTCTCCAAATTCAGTGATTTCTATGTTGGGAAGATCATGGAAAAGAAGAAGAAATGTTGGTAAAAACCTTAAATGAGAAGGGGAAGTTTAAAGCAAGTAATTCAAAGGATGTGGGGGTGAGGAAGAGGGTATTGCATAAAGAGACATAACAACCTGCACTGCACATCTTCCTATGCTTAGGGTCTGATTGCTAACAGTGTTATGTTCAATGTTGAGGTCATGAATGGCTCATGCTGACTCAAGAAGCCAACAATGATGGCTGCTTGTATGGTGCTCAATGATGAGATTGGTATCACACTGAGAAATATGGTGAATAGTCAACTGAGCATGGAGGTAACATGCAAAGCATTTGTAATGTGATGAGCTGTAGCAGAAGAGAGGAATAAGAAAAATAGTCAAATAAAAAGGAGAACAATATTTTGGTATCAAGAAACCATGCAAGAAAGCCCCATTTCTTATAACTTGTTCTAACAACTGACATCAAAGAAGGAATAAGTGTGAAGAGGATTGCTATTCATGAGTTATGAAGACTGAAAGAAATTGTCAGTTTGTTAATTCACTTTCTGACTGTCCACTGTTTGTATGGCATCCTTAATTTATAAGCCCATATATCACAGTATTGTTTATCAGTGTGGTTCTCTGTCTTTGGCCCAATTTTTCTTCCAAGAATATTAAATCAACACAAGATCATTTCACTGTCAATACTGACTTCTCTAAGTGTCTGTATCCTTATAAGCAATTAGAAGGTAAACTTTTTAGAGCAATTATGGAAGAGGAATATCTCCACAGGGAGAGGAGAGGAGGGATAGTGTAGTAATGTAGACAGGGAGATAACAGCTCTGTGGCAAAGCTCTCCCTGATCACTGCCTAGTATCTATCTTAATTATGTGATTATCAGACCTAGTCTTCATTTTATTTTTCTGCCCCTGGAACAGTTATGCCTATCATCAAATATGATCTAAAGAGTATGATATTACAAATTTTGATCAAATCTGGAGACAGTACTCAATTTTTAGTCATGGGTCTTCTACTGGTTTGTGGCTTCACTCTTTACCAAACCTCACTACTGTGTAAACAGGAGGGGAAAGGAGGGTATTTATAAGCCAGCCCAATTATATTTTTCCAAAAGTGAAAATTTTAACACAGCCATGTATGATTCTACTTCAAAAAATTAAATTACTTATTGTTTTTAATATTGTAAGAATTCAAGTTCAAAGCCTGGAACCACTGATTTAAAACCCCCAGTGCTAAAAATGATGACATGAGATTCTATGATATATATACACTCTATTTTGATTTCATAAGGTTAAGTATCAGCACTTGGGACATACAGGTAGGAATATGGACGCTCAAGGCCATCCTTGAATCTATGCTGAGTTTGCTACCAGCTTGGATATGTTTCCAAAGAAACAAACCTTTGAATAGAATAGAATCATGACGAAACTTTAACTTGTTGCCCTGTGGTCTGCAAAACATTCCTGACTCCACCATCTTACTGATTTTTAGAAAGAAAGACCATTCTGAGTATCGACAGATATTGCATATCAGTCACAATTCAGAAACAGCAATTCAAGTCAAAAACCAGCATCAGAACACAGATTATGAAAGAGATTGATACCATGGATTCTTGGTGAGCAGTTCATTTCTCTCTGAACATAAAATTAATGGATTCCAGGACTTAATATCCTTCCATCATCATTTCCTTCTATGTCTGTTTCCTAGGAGGTAAAGTGAGAAAAACAGGAGAGCCTACCTTTCATGACGTGGGAAAACATGGTGTGGATACACGTTAGTGAGCAGTAGGAACTGTGTCTATTAGCATGGATGGATACTGTAATACAACAAATCATGGTACCAGCTTCATAATTTAACTATAGCTACTAGCAGTGGCTAATCAAGTTATTTTTCTCTCTCACTATTTTCTAGTATAGCAGGAGAGATATGACTAAGCAAATTTTAAAACCCAAGTACCTCCCAGTTTTCAGTATGTAGAAATACCTATTTTATCAGGTATCTTCAGGACTGGCTCAGTGGACTTGGAAAGGGGCACAGTGGTGATGAGGGAGGGAGGGAGGGACTGGGAGGGAATGAGGGTTCGGGGCATGGCTGGGATACAGAATTAATAAAATGTAACTGATAAAAAAAATAAAAAAAGAAAAATATTTCAAAAGCTGAAAGAAAAAAAAAAGAAGAAATACATATTTCTCTGAAGACACCTTTGCCCTTCCCTTTGGCTTGTCACCAGGCAAGATCTTTGGACACCTATGCTTCTGGAAAAAAAATCTGAAACAATAGAGGCACTTTGTATGATTGACTCACTAATTTCTGAAGAATAGTATCTGCTTAACTCCCATTTAATTATAACATTTCCAAGATTAAGTATTCAACCTTGATGATACTGCTCATTTCCTATGTAATACACTGTTGAGTTCCAGAACAAGAACCTGAGGCATTAGTATATTACCTGACTCCCCCAAAACCACTGAGTGATTAAAACTTACATCAAGGTAATGGAAAAGCTATAGTTCAGATCCTTAATTCATTCAGAAGAGTTAGAATAAGATTTTTCTCTTGAGATGTATCAGAGCAGTTAAAACTTTCTGGATGACATTAACATGTAAAGCAAAATGTGCCAGATAGCCACATAAATTATATGCTCCTGTGTGTTCTTTCCTTTTATTACTCTTACTCCATCAGGTTTTAGAATCTGGGTAATGCTACACTCATTAAAAAAAAGTTTATAAGCATGCCTTGAAAACTATCTGGAATTATTTGTTTAGTATGGATTGGTTGTTCTTTGAAGATTTGGTAGAAATCTTAGTGGTCCTGGGATTTACAGTATTACAAACCACACTGTTCTTTCAAGAACAAAAGGGGGAGAAAAAGGATTTTGATATTTCTCTTTTTCTGTTATTATAGAGGGACATTGAGCTGAAAACTTTCATTTCCATATTTGGAGATTGTAACTTTAGATCTGCCCCATAAGCTCTGTACAAAAGGCCTATTGATCTTTGCTATTATTTGTGGATTAGGCCCACAAAATCCAGGTTCCATTACTTTCTTTAAAAGGGGTATTTTCACTCGCCATTGAATAAATAAGTTAATGCCTAAATTATTTCAGTAGAAAATCACATTGAATAGAAATTATTCCATAAAAGTACAGGTGTGACTTTAGGAGTTCATATTTGGTCCGGTATTCTCGGTTGCTATGCTCTGAGTGTAGTTTTCTATTGCAAAGAGCTTTTAGTTGAAGTATTTCAAGTCTTCTAAGCCAGAGGAAGGCCATATACTGCTTCTGCCTATCTATTAAAAAAGTGGAATAAAGAAAGTATGGCTGACATGTGGTGGTAATGCAAAGATAATCTAGGAGAGAAACAGAGGGCATGGGTGATGGCATTTTTTCACTATACTCACAGCAAAAAGATTTTATTCTGATTTCTTTCTATCCCCCTCAGTTTCAGTGCTATAGCCTCTCCTCCTCAGAATTGTCAGACTTTTATTAATACAGTCATCAAATTAATGCAACACTGTATGTTTTATTGGATGAGCCTGGAGTGGATGTAATCTGGGTCTCATGGTAGCCCTCCTAAGAACCTGCATCTGTTTCCTATGAGGATTAAGGTGAGGAAATCAGGAAGTGTCTTGATATCTAGAAGATCCAGAGTCTCTACTTTCCAAGAAGTATTGGATTCTTGTGGAATAAAACAAATTTGTATTTAGAATTATATATTTGCATTGCAAAGCTCCAAACATATTATTAATTCATTTAATAAGAATATTGGTCATATTCTAAATACTGGTTAGAATATAAAGCATCATCACATGTTATCTATGGGGTAAGCCTGAGAGTTATTAGAACCTTTGCGTTACAGACAAGCAACTAATGTAAAGGATCTGAGTCAGTTTCCAAGGATAAAGCAGCTAGTAAATATCATAAAATTACCTGTATTCCTTGTTTCTAGATTTCAATCACTATAACAATTACATGAGACTGACTATTTTTATGAGCATTGTACGTTCCATGGCAGTTACTTGCTACAGGCTAGAAATAAGACTAAGGCGGAATCTTTTCTTCAATGTACACATCAGAGAAAGACCCCTGTAACCTGGAAAACATTTGAAGCACATCTAAATAACTTCCATGGTAAAGGTCAACAGATTACAAAAGAAACTCAAAGGTGTGAGTAACTGATTGTGTATAAAGAAGAGTCAGAAAGGTGTCCCTGTCAGGAAGAAACCCCACAGTGAGGGGATCATCAGGTCCAACGCTCAGGACACCCAGCTCCAAAAGACTTTATAGATTCGTGCAGACTCTAGGCTATAGCCTTCTATTGTAGGCAGGAGCACTGTGCTCACCAGCCATTACTGAGTACCGCTAGGAAACTGGGGCACACAGCTGCATCCTCAGACCTACAAAAACCAGAGAGCCATTACAGCAGCCCTCAGATACTGCTCCAAGGATCAACCAGTTATCCCTGGTTAAACTGACAAAACTGTGGGAATCCTGGTTCTTCAAGAGGCCTGCACGCAAAAATTACACCTTAAGAGCAACAGCTGCTGCTCATTAAATTCAGAGCAAGAAACCCAGCAGCAGGGCAGCCATCACCAGGACCTCTCCTGATGAGA
>REGO01001581.1:23389-37650 GCA_010120015.1 Rhombomys opimus | reverse complement strand
TGCCAGTCTCTCTTCAGGAAATAGAAGGTGTTTAAATGATCATTTGTCATTTAAAAACAGTCATTTCTTCATATTATTATATTTTAACAGGAGATTTCTCATGGCATTTTCACCTGGTTTTCTCCCCAATAGCTCTGTTCCCTCTCTGCTTGTACCCTCTGCCTCCAGTATTCTGCAGACTACCTTCTTCTCACATGTTAATAAGAGTAATTTTTGTGTTAGTCGTGAGCGTAACTAAGTCTTCAGGCTGAAAAGTAAACCTGTGTAAGTCATACATTATCTGTTTAAAAAGTTTATGTACAGGCAAATATGTACAAACTTGCCCTGGAAACAAAATCTTTCTCTTAAATTGTTTCATAACACACTAAAAAATATATTGACATTTTTGGTAAAGAATTATCCCTCAAAGATGATATAGGAAAAGCTTTATACAAACCATCAATACTATTGTTGCTTGCCCTCTCAAAATCTTTGGACTTCTACAATAATTAATCTTTCCTCTACCCTATACTTATTCAATTCTCTCTCACTCAGAATCCCCCTTCCATAAACAGCCATGCCCTGCCTATTCTTAGAGACCTAGAATGGAACGAGGTTACAGAAAAGAGCACGGATTTAGCTAGAGTATGGATTCGTGTCCTTTACTGTCTGTCTGATCTTTGAGCTTGTCTGAGACTGTCCCTTTATCTACAGCTAAGGATAAATATGACGTAAGCTTAGGAGTTTAGACACAGCTATATCTAAATAACTAACCTGCCTGAAAAGATAGGCCAATCAGAAGACTTGGATCTTAGGCCTTGTTGTTCAGTGCTCTAACACAGATCCTGGATAACAGCCCATAATAGAATATATCCAGGTTAGCTGAGGGGGCGACTCATTTGACTTCATAGCGCTGACTCCTTTATGTAGCTTTAGCATGAGGGCAAATGAAATTATTTTTAGATATGCCAAGAGAAACAGAAAGGTGTGTGCTATCAAACTCATGACCTATAAAAACATAGACCATCTCTGAATAAGAAACATGCTTTCCTCTATCTCTTTTTCTCTCTTCTTTTATAAGAGATCCTATATGCTTCTTCCAACTCTTGTGGAAACCCTCTTTCCTTAAAGAGGCTTATAATTTACAGCCACAAAACACATTGCTTTGAACAAACTATTTTCTTAAGAAGAATCTTGTTGAAAATGTGTTTGTGTGTGCTTGCAAGTGTGGGAATATGCACCATATGTTTGCCTGTTGCCTGCAGAGGCTAGAAAAGGGTGTCAGATTCCCTGAAACTGGAATTACAGGTGGCAATGATGTGCCATGATCGTGTTGTGAACCACCATGTGTGTCCTCTGGAACAGCATCCACTGCTCTTAACCACTGAATCATGTCTCCAGGCCCTGAAGAGTTACGTTTGACAGCTTGTCAGATGGATTAGATAGAAATGCTTGCCAGCAAGCCTGAAAACCTGAATTTAATCTCTTGAACCCTTATGGTGAAACAAGAGAATCCACTTTTCCAAATTTTATTTTGTCCTACCTACCTATACCCCCCAACAAAAAGAGAGAGGAATAAATAAGTGTAAAAATGCAACAAAATTATTATAAAAATTATTCATGTTCTTTTCTTTTTTAACTATACATTTGAGTGTGGATCCGTGTTCAGTTACATGCACTGGACCAGATGTATCAATCCCCATGTTTGTAGTTATAAACAAATGTAAACTTCCTGATGTGAGTGCCAGAAATTGATCTCATATCTTCTCAAGAAAAGTGCTTGCTCTTGACCAGTTCAATCTTTATCCTAAGGGCTAAGTTTCACAGTGATGGAAGGTGCCTCTGATGCTGTTGTAGGAGAAAGAGTGTTGCTAAGCTCACTCAGCTATGAACCGTGAGCCCTGCAATAATGACAAATCTGGCAAATTATGCTCACCAGTACTGTGATGGCAATAATGTTATGGAAGGTTCCAATCACTTTCTGATTGGATTTAAGATCTACTTCACATAGAGAAACTTGTGTATGGCATCATTATTGGGTACAAGACCCTGTGGTTAGAGGGGCCACAGCGGCCCAGAGAAAGAAAGACTACTACTCTGATGAATGGGTACAATATTAAACACAATAATTATGTCCATTTATTTTACATCTTTCAATGTTCAATCTGATCAAAGTGCATTGAATAAAATTCTCAAAGAGCTAATACAAACGAGAAATATCCCAGGCATTAGAAAGAATCATTATATATTAGATTAAAAAATAACAAGAAAAATAAATTCTTTCAGTTTTGAACTTGCTTTACTTTTCTAATGCCTTTTGTTCTTTATGCTTCTGGTTGATAACCTATATCATTTTTCTCTCATAAAAACTGCAATGTAACTTGTCATATGGGCTTAGAACCAATAACCTACTCAAATTTCTTTGCAGAGAAATTTTATCTCTAAGTTGATAAGTGTGTTTTTGTTCTGATAATTTGCTCATTTTCTTCTTGTTTTAATGGATTCTGATTACCCCACAGGAGGAAAAATTGTTTCACCTAGCTTCCATTTGTTTTATTTGTTTGTTTATCTTAGATTTTATGTAGTTTGGCTGCCTGGCATATCTAAATATGGTTTTGTGTCTTTGTTTCTAAAAAATCTACTAGATATTTTCTGGGATTTTGGGATCTGTGACTTAGAGCTATGTAACTTCCAAGAAGGTCAACTTCGTTCCTGCTACACAGGTACCTTCTGTCCTCTGAGCTTAAACTTCTGTTGTTCATATATATAAACTACGTATATAATTATATATATTATACATATATATTTCTTGCATGTTCTGATTTTTCTGATTCATCTCTTCCTCTGCATTCTCTTTTTCTTCAGTTTAGAACTGTACTCATGTGTTCTAAAACTTAGAGATTGTTTTTTTTTTTCAGTTTACTAATGAATCTATACAAATGTGAAAATCACACGAGAGTCTTTCTGAAGTCTCACTTTTTTCAGTTCTTTTTCAAGTTTCCCATGCTTTCTTGCCCATCTGTTCTTCATGCTGTCTATTTTACTCCTTAATTTCTTAAATATAATAATTGCCATTGTTTTAAGTTTCAGAATCATTAATTCCAAAATTCCCAAAGCAATACACTACAGTTTAGATGCTTGTTTTTCCTCCTTAAATCATCATGGTCCTCTCAGTTTGCAATATAATATTTTTCTTGAAAGCTAAACATGATAAGGAGGCAAGAAAATCCACTATAAATAGACTGCTAATGATATAATGGGGATGTGAGACCCAATCTAGGCCCCATGAGAATTTTCTTTGATGAGTTAGATGGTGAACCCAAAGTGTTTCTTAACACACCAGGCCACCTAATCAGGGAACAATATCCGGAAGATGATGTAATTTGATATTTCTCTTGACTAGGTGAGCTAAGCTTGGATGAAACCCCAGTGGAGGCCATTATGGTAAAATAGCTCTTCTTAGGGCAGATCTATTGAACAGAATACTCTAATTATTCCCTTCCTCTTCCCACTAAAAAGTGCAGTACATGAAACTCATGGGAGCCTTATAGATACTACTCTCTCTTTGTAATGACAGCTCAGATTTTCATCCTGAATTGTGGTTGGTTCCTGCCAAAGTTTCTGTGTGTCTACAGTCCAACACAATGTGCTTCTTTGGCTCTTTTTATATGTAGTTTGGAAGTAGGGCGTTCACAGCAGCTTAATTTCCTGTTAAGCAAGAGAAGAACTGGTGTGTTTTTATGAGCCTTTTCACTGTTGATAGGGCCCAGAGGTGACAACTAAGATTCACATGTGTAAAATCTGAAACTTGCTGACCTACCTCTTCTCCATAACTTGTTAACCATCTTTCCCATTCAGTTATCTCAATAGCAAACTTCACGTTATTCTGACACTGTCCTCTGCCTCCTCCCTCTCTCACCTCTTTCTGTTATCCCTCTGTCTTCTCTATTTGGCAAACTTTGTGTTGTATTCAGGGCCTCATATATACTAGACAAATGTCTCACTAGTGAGCTAAATCCACTGCCATTATTCTGTAGTTTTAAATTTGAAGACACTGTCAATTCAGTTGCCCATGCTGACTTTCTACTCTGGTCTCTAGTCTCACCTTTCCTTAGAGTGGTTTTGAAGTTTTACTTTAAAGTGCAGTACTTTCTCTCACAGGTCTTCCAGTGGGTCCTAGTGGAGTGAATTCTATGCAATAGCTTTATGCACATCTTTTTCTTATCTCCAATCCAAAACCTCTTTTAATTGTATATCATCCTACAACTAATATTTTGTTCATTGGATCTTAGTAAAACTTCTAAATATTATATAGTCATGCTACCTATTTCATGCTACGTATATTCTCTTAAACGGAAACTCTGTCTTCCATACATATTTGTTTATTTGTTTGTTTTTTTGTGTGTGTGTGTAGTGCACTGCATGTATCTAGGCATCACAAAATATTGAAGAGGGTATAAGTCCACTGTAACTGGCACTACATGTGTTAGTGAGCTGCTACGTAGATGATGGAAACTAAGTCTCAGAATTCTATAAGAACAGCAAAGGTTCTTTAACACTTAACCATCTCTTCACCTCTTAGCTCTTTCTTTAACCAAAGAAAACCTATATTCCTTCCTAAAACGCTTGTAAAACAATCCATTTTAAGGACTTTGATAACTTTACTGTAACCAAAATTAATAGCCAGTACTCTATTACCTCTTTATATGGTAGATGCATTTCAGAAAAAAAATCCTATCATTCATTATTTTACAATGATTTTTCTTTAATTTATAGGCCTCTTCTAGTTATTTGTACCACATTAGCTCTTTTCTGTGTGTGTGTGCCTGTAGGGCTGTATATTTATGTATGTGATGTGATGTACACAAATGTGTGTGTGTGTGTGTGTGTGTGTGTGTGTGTGTGTAGAGAGAGAGAGAAAGGAGGGGGAGAGAGGGAGAGAGCAAGAGCATGAATTCATGGGTGTCAGGGCAGATACATGTGCAAATTTAAGAGGAAAACTAAATTAATGGAATTTCATTTCTTATAATGCTGGAGCCTAGAAGGTCCAGAAAAAAAATGGAGATAGCACTTTTAGTTTGTAATAAGGATACACACCTCATGAATTTCAACTTTGTCTGCATCCTCACTTATGGAAGGGACTAGAAGTCTTTCTGCATTATCTTTTATGAGGTCAAAGATTTCTCACTACACAATTAACTCTCAGATGCCTAGTTTTTGCTTCTAGAGTTTTCACAAATTTCACATTCAGACTGTGGAATGTCCTAGCTCCCATTGCTGCTCTCATATTTTTTTCCACCAATCTTCACTCCAATTTCCTCTCCAGTGACACTGACATTCTTATTCTGCTCAGGTTGACAGCTCCTTGTTCAAACCCTTCATACTTCGTTTTTGTATTGCTTTTGGGAGAGGGTAGTTTTGGATTTACACAACAATAACATGAAGTATACCTTGAATTCTTATATACCTCCTCAATTTTTCCCTTCTGCTTTTGCTAGTATTTTGCATGCACTGTTCCTTTGTTACAACTGATGAATTAATATCAGTGTATTATTAGTTGCAGGCCATTGCTTGTGTACTTACATTAATGCTACTCTTTGTAAGCGTCAACTCAAAAACCACAGCTCTCATATTAAAGGGAATAAAAAATAATTTATTCTGCAGCCATTTTGAGTGGCCATGCCCTGAGAACACAAATTAAGTTATCTCAAATTCCAACTTTCTTGAAGCTTTTATACTTTTACTGAACAGAAGCAGTCATAAATAAAGGCAAATTTAAAATGAGTTGGTGGGTACATCAGTGAGGCACATACATCTATGTAAGGTAAACTTTTCTCTAGGCCTCAGATGCTATCTGATGACATTCTCACTTTTGGATTGGTAGGCATTAGTTAACTGCAAATGTAATAGATTCAAAACATTTTTTTTAATCAGTTGTCATTGATGTTAGTTCCTACAAGAAAGGACAAGGAATGACTGGATGAGAGTCAGAATTTAGCCTGAGATAAGGTAATTAGCCTTTGGACCTGCAACATTTCAATCCTCTCATAGTTCTGAATTCTAATCAGCCAATACCAGTGTAAGCAGACGTGGCTTCCTTTCAGGATTTTTAAGCTGGACGACTGCTTTTCAGAGGTTTTTATTCCCATAAGTTTATGCATCTTGAATACCTGTAATCACCCATATTTCTTTTTATTCATAATAGTCTAGCTGTCCTGGAAATTGCTTGTGCTCCACTGATTTGTTCCTCCTTCCTAGAGAACTCCTGGACATGATTTCCCTGGCTTTCCTTTTCTAAAATGTTCAAATAGTAGAATTCTATATTGTGAAACTTGTTTGTGTTGACTTATTTTATTACCAGTACATATCTAGCTTCCTTTATGTTTTTCATAGCTCAAGAGCTTATTTATTTCAGATAGCACAATAATCTGTCACATAAATGTACCACAGCTTGTTTTTAGCTCTTAAGTTTTGCAATTATGATCACAATTGCTTTGAATGTTCATTTCAAGGAGTTTGTTTTGGCACAAGTTTTCAGAATGTTTCACATGACTTTGGATTGCATCACAAAAATTATACTCAGTTTAAAATGGAAACCTATCCAATGATCTTCCAGAGTTAAGCCTTTTTATAGAATCATATTTCAAACTGTAAACTCTATTTCTCTGTCATGATGTTGACATTGTTTATAACACAGAAAATTATTATTTCCTCCAAAATTAATATGTTGAAGCTGGAGTACACTCCCATGCCCTGTCAACTCTTCTGTGATGGTATCTAGTTGGTGTCACCTCTGGGAAGTGATGTTAATGAAGGCACAGCTGTCATGAACCAGTGTCCTTGATCAATGTCATCCTGGATAACACCTTCATCTCTTCTGCCCTGTGAGGCCACACTGATTAGATGGCCATCCATAATACAGAAAATGGATCTTTACCAGCTACCAAATCTGCCAATGATTTGATCCAAGGCTTTTCTAGCCTTCAAAAATGTAGAGAATAATGTTTTTGTTTGTTTGTTTGTTTATATGCAGTCATTTTTTTTACTGTCCTTGTTTATAGTATTCTTAGTTGATTAGGTTCTGTTTTTACTTCAGAACACTAATCCAAATAATCAATTATAACATATTACACATCATTGGATACCATTAGTATGGTAGTCAGGTAATAGTTGGGGGCACATTTCCATTTTCCTCTTTAAATACCTTATTTTCAAATCTTAAAACAGTAGATCATAAAGGCCATCTAAATATTTATTAATTGACTGTCATTTGAATGTAATTTCTAACGTCTTTTAAGGTCTGAGATTTTAATCTATTTACAAGCTAAATCAGTTTGACATGATTTCATGGATGCTGGAGAAGATAGAAGGCCACTATGTTGGAGACTAAAATATGATACAGTAAGGGTAATCTAAGGGTTGTAGTTAGTTCAAAGACAACCTGGCCTACATGAGACCCCCCTAAAATAGTTAGACAGGTAACTAAAACAGATTTTATTTTGTTAGGTTGGCTAAAGTCATGAACTTAACATTGGCTGCATGGCTGTATATACAACCTTAAATTTGTTATTCAACAAAGATTTTTAAAGTTCAGTATAACTATGGCAGCATATCTACTGTACTATCCAAAATAATTGCCATTTTGCTTCAGATAAAGAGGTCTCTCTCATGTCTCCCTGGTCACTCTGTAGGAGTTGAGCATTGTTTAAAATCCTGCTTTTAAAAAAATCACTGTTAATGTTAAGTGCTAAGTTCTTATGTAAGTACTCTTGCTGATGTTGGTTTTCTTATGAAGAAGAATAAGATACATGGGGGTCGGTGTCAGCTTATTCCTCATGTTACACTTTCTGGATTCTGCCATGGTATCCTGCTGCCGTGAGTGAGAGTTAAATGGCAAGCAGGGTTACCTTTCGCCAGCAGTAGCTACTATGCTCACTCAACAGATGACATGTAGCTTGAAGGAGCTACATGACTATTGAGTAAAGCTGCAGCACAACTCAGGTTCCTTAAGGTGAGCAGCATCCTTCCCCCACCCCCGCCCCCCAGCATTGACTGTTTAAATGTGCAGAATGTGAGACAGTGACAAATTTCAATGTAACACTAGATAATCCTGAAAACTTTTCCATCTCAGCCAGGAAGAAAAAAGAAAATTTGAGGGCCAGTGGAGAAACTGTTGTGACAAGAAGGAGGGTTTCATGAAGGCTTCAGTACAACCCTTAATTTTCTTGAATGTCTGCTTTCATGGCTGACTTCTCTACGAAAGTAAACTGACCCATTAGGCAAGTTGGCTGGGAGGCACTGTATTAACTACTTTTCCATGATAAAACTCCATGATCGAAGCAAGTAATGAGGGGAGAGTTTAGTCTGAGCTTATTGCTGAAAGAAAATTTGAAGTCCATGATGGTGGAGAGGACATAGGAAGGAGGAGCCAGCAGGAGCATCAACTAAGAGCTCACATCTCCAACCACAAACAGGAACATGCAGAGAGCATTCTCCTAATGGTGTGAGTCTGTTAAAACCTCAGAGCCTTCCCTCAGTGACATACTTCTCCAGTTAGGCTTCCAAGTCATTATCCACACACACCCACCTATTAAGGACCAAGCATTCACATGCCAAAGACTTAATGTAGAACACTGAAGAAGACAAACCACCACAGGTATCTTTTGTGGCCACTTCTGGCGCTTCAGACTTTAGGACTTTTGGTGGTACTTATTTCCTAATGTTGACATCCATCTTTATTAGAGCTGGTTCATTTGTTAGCAAAGATGTAGTGATGGCAGTGGCCCTGGTGGGTGAATCAGCAGTGATAGTAGAGAAGCAAGGAATAAACTTTATGAGCAGGAGAGGCATGCAGTAGCCAGTAACTTTATAAATGTCCTTGCCAGCCTCAACAGCGTGATCAGAGGAGCTTCAGAGCAGCTATGTTAATGGCACAATCGGCAGCAAAGGCAGGAGAGGAAAGTGGTACCAACCTGCTGCTGGCATCAATAACAGGAAGCAGCTGCTAGTTCAGCAGAGCACTCAAGTAAGAAACAAGAGAAACTACCCAAGTATAGAGAATCTCTCTCTCTCTTGGAACAGAGAGGCTGAGATGAAAACAAAGAATGGAAGGCTGTAAAGAGCCAGAGGAAAGAAACCGCAGGCCCTTGACCCTGGCAAAGACGCCATAGAACTCTCACACAATGGTGTGGGTTTTCCTCCCCAAGGGGATCCGTGCCCACCAGCTCCTGCGGACAAAACAAGCCTAAGTGAGGCTTGTTGGGGGTGGATGGGGGTGAGGAGTGTTGCTCAACTTTATTAGTAGCGAACGACTATATAGTTGAGTAGGTGGAGGGTGCCCAAGTAGGTGTACAGTATTGGCTGAGGCTTTAAGAACTAGCAATGCTTTATTGGTTTTTGGCTGCATGGTCCTATCATATGAACGGGAACATAGTACCTTAATTATCCTATGGGTACATGTGGAGAGGAACTGTGTCAAAGTTATATTCCAGATACATTAGAGGCCTCTGTGCCTAGAGACACTCTCTAGATGAGGTCAGGCAGAGACAAAGAAGCCCCTGCTGAGAAAGGGAGCCCTCCACTCTGCAAGAAGCTCTCCGGATGTGCTGGACTGTGACCTCAAACAGCAGGGTCTTCCAACACAATAGGATCAAAATGGTCTCAGATTCTCCAGGCTCAGGATCGGTGGCACTGCCTGCTGGCACACTCGCACAGAAGTTTCAAAGACTGTCTCTGTCAGCACAAGACTGTCTATAGATGGGCACAAGGCACTTTAAAGCAGCAGTTCTCAACATGAGGGTCGACCGTTTGTGGCAGGCATATCAGAGATCCTGCTGTCAGATTTCTGCTTTACAATTCTGAACAGTAGCAAAATTATAGTTATGAAGAAGCAACAAATAATTTTATAATCCGGGGTCACCACAACATGAGGAACTGTACTAAGGGGGTGCAGCATGAGGTCTGTTGAGAACCAAGGACACTAAAGGTTCCAGTGTCCAAGGCCTGCAGGAGAGCTGTGACCCCAGAGGGCACAGACTTCTACTGGTCCCAGCTGTCTGCTGCTGTACTCACTTCAGCCAACGGCCAAGACCCACAAATGCCAATGGTGGAGAAGCTTCATGGCCATCCTGGATTTTTATTAGGTGTAAGAGAGGACTCTGACTCCAACTAGTTGATTGATGACCATGTAATGCTATAAAAGTCATGCCATTTTATAGATACTTTTTACAGAAAAAAAATACAAAACAATTAAGTACTATTTTCATAGTTTTGGGTTAGAGCCCTTAACTCACTGTGCCTTCAGAGTGAAGCAACCCAGTAGAGTTTCTTTGTTCCCTGTGCTAAGACCACAGCAATTGCACAACCTGCACCTTTTATACTCAGTTTTCTTCCTTAAACTGACTGCTTACAATATTTCTAGACATTTTATGGTTTCACTATTTAATAATAGAAAAATTCACTTTTTTATTTATCTACTTTGAATAGCTGTCTGGCTTTTCTCCGTCAAATGTATCTGTGAAAAAAAAATCAAGTAAATTTGTTGTAAAAGAAAAGAAATGCTGCTATGGAGCTCCAAAAGTTTAAAATGAAACCCAGTGTTTTTAAATAGTGTCTTTAGCCTAGAATCAATTCATATTCACAATTAGGGTCTGCCCTCCCCTAAAAGGAAAATAAATTATATGAAGTAAAACCTGATTCTGCAGGCTTCTTAGAAGTTACATTTACAGTAACAATGAAAGCATAGTGCATACCCCAACAACAGTGGCTGAAGCAGTTAAGAAGGATTATGTATGAATACATGCTTCCCACAGATTCATATAATTATTTATCTGATAATGTCATGGCAACATCCTACCTATAGTAGAGTAGAATTTGGATATGCCGTAAGGGTAAGCTTTTGGGCTAAGGTTAAAAATCCAGTAATGCATCTCCCAATTTTTTGACCTTAAACAAAGGCTGTCACTCTCTGAACTTTAATACTTATAAAATGAAGACAAGAACACATGTTATTTTCATTATATGTATTATAATAAATATTTGGAGTTCTAACCACCTATGACCCATGAACAATACTAACAAGTTATGCATATTATTTCATTTAACCAACCGTTAGATTTGACAAAACTGAAGACCAGAAAGCCACGTCATGTGTTCAAAGGCACACAGAAAGATTTAAAAAATGCAGATAAGAAGCTAACAGTGGATGAATCTGTCTATTTACCTATGCTGTGGGAATAAAGAAAGGAATGTATATCAAGCTATGTGATAATCCAGGCCATATTCTGACAGATATGGCCACAAGCATGGCCTCAGAAATTTTATAAATTCACATTTGTCTGGATTTGTTGGGATAAAGCAATAGACAAGAAGAAACACCCAGACTGCTTGCTTTTCCATCTTTTTTAGTGATTCATACCATGAGTAATGCCAAATTAGTTTTAGGACAATGAACACACAGAACAATGAACAAGAAAATAGACCAGAAAAAAATCAATGTTGGTGAAATAGTAGCGGGCAAATAGTAGTGGGGTATTAGGGCAGGGCATATGATTATTAAACTTCTTCCAAACCTTAAGGTTATTTTCCAGTCTTAAATATAAAAGAGTTGTCCAGAAGCATAAACTCATGGGTGACTCATAGTAAATAGTCCATGACTTCCCATTTGCTGTTTGCTTACCTTGCTGCTTACTGCCTTATTGTTTTTTTTTTAAGTGCTTCTAGTTTATTATTGTTGTTGTTAGTTAAATACATCTTTGTGAAAAGTGTACAATGAGAATGGGCAATGACTTGCTATCACGTAAATATACAGGTCAGAGAACAACCTTTGGGATTTAAATCCTTTCTTCCCATGGGTGCCAGGAATTGAATTCAAATCATCAGCCTTGTAAGAAAGCTAGATGAGCTGTTGAACCATCTTGCTAGCTATAGCTTTATTAATGCAAATATGATAGATCAGCAAATATCGCTTAAGCTTCCATGAACACAACAAACTTCATCGCTGAGCAAAAAGATATAGTTGATAGTAATATTACTTGCAAGAGCCTGTCTGGCATGGCTGAAGTTATAGGCCAATAAATTCTATGAATTTAGGTGTCTTCTTAAAAAGGATTAAGGAAGTTTAAGTTACATTTACCTAACTGCCTTAACTTTTCATTTAGATTTTTTTTTTCCAAAAAGATAAAGTTATAAAACAATTTTATTCTAGAAACCCCTCTCTTGGATTTCTTTGTTTCCATTGAAACACAATGAAAAAGAGCAAGAGCACCAAATCTCCCTCAAACATCTTTGCTTGCTTATTTAAAAAGAATATGCAATGAATCACACACATACTTCACATCACTGAGGCTTCTTTTTATACAAATTCAGGGTGAATTGGGCAGGATTGGAAAACTTTGTATAAATTTGCTTTTCTATATGAGGGGGCATGCCTAGTTATAACTTAGTTCTTTTTTTAATTTTTATTTTTTAATATTAGTTACAATTTGTTAACTTTGTATCCTTGCTGTATCCCACTCCCTCTTTCCCTCCCAATCCCACCCTCCCACCCTCATCTCCTCCTTGCCCCTTTCCAAGTCAACTGATAGGGGAGAACCTCCTTCCCTTCTATCTGATATTGGTTTATCAGGTATCTTCAGGACTGGCTGCAAAGTCCTTCTCTGAGGTCTAGCAGGGCTGCTCCTCCCATGGGAGGGGAGGTCAAAAAGCCCACCAAGGACCATGTATGGATGCAACCTAGAGCCTCTGCTCAGATGTAGCCCTTGGTAGCTCAGTATCCAAGTGGGTACCCTAATAAGGAGAACAAGGACTATTTCTGACATGAACTCAATGGCCTTATTGTTTTTTGATGTTATGGAGTACACCGTGATTTGTCCCCTTGGAGGGAGAAACATATGGGACTTCATGGAACTGAAGCCTTACATAGGCAAACTTCGGGAACAAATTTGAAATCCACATTCACATATACCTGTATCAAAATATCCTGCTTTGTACTGCTTTTCTTGAGTATCACAAACATCTCTTTTACAATTTCGTTTTGTTTTATTTTGTTTTCCCTAGAATCCCAGTGAGTGACAATTCATTCTGACCAGGTTCTCTCCAGGATAGGTGTTAGCACAGTTTCTGGTCAAAGATTCTAAGACAATGAGTGAATAGTTTTACTTATAGTATGTTAGGCTTAACATAACAAAGGGCCACAGGTTGTCTGCTTTGGGCAACAACTCTCCATTTCCTTGCCCTATGATGAAGGTGTTAGAGAGGAAGGTTTCTTCTGAGGCAGCTCTACTTACAAGTAGAGAGTCAACCCTCACTACAGTCACCCATTCTCTCTTGTCACTAAGCCCTGTTTTCTTATAAAGTCTCTGTTCTGAAAGAATGAAAACTCACCCACACAGCCTCCTGCTTGCTCTACAGGGAGTGTCCATGAGCTACTGGGACCTCCCTGCAGTAATATATTACACATGTTCGACATTATAGGGTAAAATTTAGAGATATTCATGGAAATAAAACCACAGTAAAGATTGGGTATGCTATGTTTCTGAACATTTCTGAGCTTTGGGACACCTCATGTTTTTATGTGTTAATAATAATAATAATAATAATAATAATAATCAGTACAATTTACTCAAATCAGAAGTTCACTTCAGGGTCCTTTGCTCATTGTGGCAATGATACATAGAGACAAGAGAAAGCTGTAAGTATGGGGCTCAATGAGATTCTCTAGTGGTCAGCCAAAGAAGTCAACTCCTTCCCTGTCTTAACTGAGGGAATTAAGAGAGGGGAAAGCAGGAATTACTTCCTGTTTTATGTGCTGCTTCCTTGTGTTTTGTAGTCTCCTAACAGGCATATGATGCGTGAAGATATTCCAAAGAGACTTTTAATCTTCTCAGCCTGACGATGAGAGTGTTGGAAAAAAATGTATCCCAAAGAAATGGGAATTTCCCTGCTGACATCTAACACATGGGGAAGGAAACAAATGCAGTCAGAGAAGGAACTTGTCTCTAAAAAAGAGATTCACATTGCTCCAACAACTTCTCATACTACCTTAAAGGATGAGCCCAGACAATGATGTGTCAATGGTGGGCAGAACTATACCTTGACAGAGACTATTTAGATGTTCAAATCCATGGCTTTCTGTTAAAACATCAACATGACTTCAAGACTCCAATGACTGACTTAGGCCTATCACTGGATATCTCTATCCATCTTCCCAATGTGACTACACTAAATAAAGATTTTTTTCCCCGATTTCCTCGTTTATCCTGACTATTTTAGCTGGCTTACTT